>SJYC01062075.1:0-52998 GCA_006408675.1 Madoqua kirkii
CTCACTGCCCGCCTCACTGGGGAGAACGCCAGGCTCCGCCCCTCCGCTCACTGCCCGCCTCACTGGGGAGAACGCCAGGCTCCGCCCCTCCGCTCGCTGCCCCCTCACTACGGAGAACGCCAGGCCCCAATCCCTCCCCTCACTGCCCGCTTCACTGGGGAGAACGCCAGGCTCCGCCCAATCCCTCCCCCCACTGCCCCATCACTAGGGAGAACGCCAGGCCCCGCCCCTCCCCTCACTGCCCGCCTCTCTGGGGAGGACACCAGGCTCTGCCCCTCCGCTCACTGCCCTCCTGGAACGGGCTAAGGGGAAGGACCGCTGCGATGGCTGCCTTGCTGAGGGCTGCGCTCCCCGCCCTCTGTTACAGTGTGGCTCCAGAGCCCTCACCCAGGGCACTCACTAGCCAGTCCCAGGCCTGAGGAAGCAGTGAACCCGCTCTTCCAGCCCTGTCTCTGTGACCCAATAGCAAGGCATCCTGCCTGTGTCACGGTCTGAGGGAGCCCACCTGCCCCGTTTTGGGCGGCCTGAGGAGCCAGAGGGCCAGTCGGGTTGGGCCCCCGGCTCCCTCAGCGATGACAGCTGGGTGGGGTCTGGGAACCTGGCCCTGAAGGAACTGTCAGCTGAGATCTGCCTCCTCTTCGCCAGGACCAGCGCATTGGAGGCTGCAAGTTGGGCCCTTCCTTGTCAGAAGAGAGAATAGCATTCATGTCTTAGAGATTTACAACGACATCTTTACCTGACCGTAAACTGACTTCAGGACAAGGATTTGACACCGAGAAGTTTGCAACAGCTAGCCACGCCCCTCCCTCACCTTTCCTATCAAAGGACAGTGCTGAAAGCTTTCAGCGACTCCGGGGTTCTCGGGCATAAACCACTCACCTCCTTACATGAACCTGTAGTCAGTCTTGCTCTGATCCAGACTCCAACCGTTTAGTATTGTTTGACCTCACTGTGCGTTGGGCACATGGACTTGCGATTTGGTAACAGGAGGTGGTCCTGCTCAAGGACCCAGCACCAGCCTCCGCTGGACAGGCTTCTAGGGCTGAAGAGGGCGATGGAGGAGCAGTGGGGATGCCCTGGAAGCGACTCCTTCCCTTCCAGCTCGGCCACTGGCAGCGGCAGGTTCTCAGCCAAGTGGCTGGGGCCTGGGGGAGGCCCTTCTCCAGCAGGAACCCGTCCGGGGCCACATACTGCAGGTAAAATATCTCGTGGTCACTTGGCAAGGTCTGGTGACAAGCACACCACATGAGGGAGACTGAGATGGCCACGGTGCTGGCTGTCTCAGCCCATTCTTCCTCCAGGTTTTCCTTCCACTCGTCTTTATTGGGGCATGCCTCACAGCGGTGGTAGTGGCAGAGGAGGAGGGTGCTGGTTCTCCAGTAGCTTCTCCAGGACTAGTGAGGAGCCAAGCAGGCCTCTTACCCTGGCTGCATAGCCTGGCCTCAGGCCTGGCCCGGCCTGTGGCTCCTCAGGGAGCTCCTAGTTGCCCCGCGTATCCTGCTGCTGGAGCACTGGACCTGCAGCTGTGGATGCTGGCAGCTGGCGCAGGCTCCCGGCAGCCCCCTTCCCGCCCTTCCACAGCCCCTCCTGTCTCCTGCTCATGCCTCCTGCTACCCTTTCTGTGTTGGACATGGCCCTAGCCATCTTAATTTCTTCTTATTTTTGTTCATTAAAAAAATTATTTATTTTAACTGGAGGCTAATTATAGTTTCTGTTTTCCTCTTCAGTTCATTTCAGTTCAGTCGCTCAGTCATGTCCGACTCTTTGTGACCCCATGAATTGCAGCATGCCAGGCCTCCCTGTCTATCACCAACTCCCAGAGTTCACCCAAACTCATATGCATCGAGTTGCTAATTACAGCCTTGACGGACTCCTTTTCCTATGTGGAACCAGTCTGTTGTTCCATGTCCAATTCTGACTGTTGCTTCCTGACCTGCATGCAGATTTCTCAAGAGGCAGGTCAGGTGGTCTGGTATTCCCATCTCTTTCAGAATTTTCCACAGTTTCTTGTGATCCACACAGTCAAAGGCTTTCACATAGTCAATAAAGCAGAAGTAGATGTTTTTGTGGAACTCTCTTGCTTTTTCCATGATCCAGCAGATGTTGGCAATTTGATCTCTGGTTCCTCTACCTTTTCTAAAACCAGCTTGAACATCAGTAAGTTCACGGTTCACTTCTTGTCTTCTTAATAAAATTGTCGGCTCTTTGAAAGTGAAACAGTAGCAGGTCCATATTCCATGTTCCTGCAGTGCACCTTAACCACAATACAAGGTTTTCCATGATTGCATGTTGGATTGTCTGAAGTCCTCCACATCCTACTCCGTGGGGGTAGTGCTGGTAGCTTTTTACCACAGAAATTCCACCAGGTCTTGACCTCATATCCTCTGTAGGACTACTCTGAGATGCGTTCAGTGCTTGAATAGAAAAACAGCAGTCCTTGAAGAACAGATAATTATTGAACAGGCACTCAGGGCAGGTTTGGTGCTGGAGGTATAACAAATTAGTTCAAAACCACTGCTCTCAAGGACCTGATAATATTTTCCCACTCTCTTTATACTTTATAAATGACAAGGATATATTTACATTCATTCACTTACCAGATTTCTATGTTAAAGCTTATATTCCAATGAAGTAAGATAACATAAATACTTTTGGATGGTGTTGAAAACTATGAAGGAACCGAAAACAGATTAGTGCTTAGGGAATGATAGGGTCTCCTGGTGAAGGAGGAACAGGGATTCTGTGCATAAATTGGATTGGATGGAAGGTGACCATGGGAATAAGTAGATACCCCTCATGCAGATATCTGGGAGATCCCAGGTAGCTAGGACACTGAGTTCAAATGTGCTGATGATGGAAGAGGGTAAATAATGAGAACAGTTAGGAAGCTGATGCAGTAGTTCATGAAAGCTGATTGGGGTAGGCAAGGTACTGACACTGTAACATATTGATTCTTTATAACCCCAAATAATTCCTTGTATTTCATTAGATTATCTATGAATAAAGGAGGTACTGTAGAAAGGAAGGAGCAAGCTCATGATCAGAGAGTAAGTGAGAAATAGATGTGTAACTATAAAGAGAGCCCGTCTAGGGCTGGAAACTTCACATTGTGGTTTAGGGCAGGCTTACTCTCTCATCTCTTCAGCTCTGCCTAGTCCTTCTCCAACAAATCATCTGGCAGAATGCAAATTCTTTTAGTGTAAGTCAATATTTGTACCAGTGAGACGTAGACCTAAGTCACTCTTTGTAGCCTTTTTAAATTGACTGAGCAGAGGGTTCCTAATTACAGGCTTAAAACTCAACATTCTAAAAACTAAGATCATGGCATCCAGTACCTCACTTCATGGCAAATAGATGGGGAAAAAATGGAAACAGTGACAGTCTTTGTTTTCTTGGGCTCCAAAATCACTGAGGGTGGTGACTGCAATCATGAAATGAAGACACTTGCTCCTTGGGCAAAAAGCTATGACAAACCTAGACAGCATGTTAAAAAGCAGAGACATCACTTTGCCAACAAAGGTCCATATCGTTAAAGGTATGGTTTTTTCAGTAGTCGTGTGTGGATGTAAGAGTTGGACCATAAAGAAGGCTGAGTGCCAAAGAATTGATGCTTTTGAACTGTGGTGTTGGAGAATACTCTTGAGAGTTCCTTGGGCAGAAAGGAGATTCAACCAGTCTATCCTAAAAGAAATCAGTTCTGAATATTCATTGGAAGAACTGATACTGAAGCTGAAGCTCCAATATTTTGGCCACCTGATGCGAAGAACTGACTCACTGGTAAAGACCCTGATGCTGGGAAGGATTGAGGGCAGGAGGAGAAGGGGGTGACAGAGGATCATCAACTCAGTGGACATAAGTTTGAGTAAACTTTGGGAAATGGTTGAGGACCAGGCAGTCTAGCGTGCTGCAGTCCATAGGGTCGCAAAGAGTTGTACACTACTGAGCAACCAACAGAAACCAGGCATGTTTTTTTATTTTTTATTTTTATTTTTTTGTTAGGGGTAGACACCATATGGAGCAGATAGCATCAGAATGACAGCTGGATTTTAGGCAGCAATTACAAGCAATTTTTGGAATGCGTGTCATGAGAAGATAGATTAACTAATTATCACTAAAACATTTATTGAATACCTGGTCAGTGCTAAACATTGGACAGGGGCTGGTGATAAAACAGTGAGTGGCAGCATACAGGGTGGTGACTACCCTCAGGAAGTTTTCAGTGTTCAGTGGGCACATAGGCAGAAAACAAGTTGTGTTAGTCAGGTGCGCAGGAAACAAGGGCTTGTAAAAGGAAATATAACCTGATCAGTTAAATCTGGGAGGATTTCCAAAGAGAAATCTATGCTTATATTAATAAAGTAATAGAAATTCACTTTTATTATTTTTTATTGAGGTATAGTTTACTCATAATATTCTGTTAGTTCCAGGTGAACATCACAGTGCTTAAGAATTTTTATAGCTTTTTTTTGTTGTTGCTGTTGTTTAGTTGTTAAGTTGTATCTGGTTCTTTGTGACCCCATGTGCCTTAGCTTGCCAGGTTCATTTGTCCATGGTATTTCTCAGGCAAGATAGTTGAGTGGGCTGCCATTTCCTTCTCCAGGGGATCTTCCCAACCCATGGATCAAATCTGTAACTCCTTCACTGGGAGGCGGGTTATTTACTGCTGAATCACCAGGGAAGCTCTTTTACAGTTTATACTCCATTAAAAGTTATTACAAGATAATGGCTATGATTTCATGTGCTATGCAGTTTCTTTGTTCTTTATCTGGAAAATTGTTTTTGAACGCCTGAAAGTGAAAAGTGTAAGTGCCTCTGAAAAGCCAAGGCAAAATGCACTGAAGAAATGAAGTTGAAGTGACAGTGAGGGAAAAACCTGGGACACTATTTCATAGTCATACAGGCAGCTGTGTTCTTTGAACAGAAGTTTGTTACCATCTCAGGGCTTTTGCACTTGCTTCTAATGATGCTGCTCATCAAGACCTCATGGCAGTCTTCTTCATATTCTCATAGTCCCTTTTTAATAAGCCCCTTATTGAAACTAGTCCCTGCTTATCACTCTCCCACACAGCCTTCTGTTTTCTTCATTTGTGATCTTGGTTTTCCTTCCATTTAGTTTTCTTAATGACATTCTCCCCCCCACCCCCACTAGATTGTATGCTCCAAGAACCCAGGCCACCGCAACTCTTGGTCATATCACCTGGCCTGAGTCTGACACATGGTAAGTGATCAATAAATACTGCCAAGTGAGACAGAATGAAGGAGTTACATATATATCAATAATCAAAATATAGAGAAGGATAAATGCATGCACAAGAAGGCTTATTCTGTTTTGAGTTAATAATTTCTTTTGCACAATGTTAACCATCATGTTATATTCCCTTCACATAGCAAAATTCCCATAAAACTCCCTCAGAGATGAAACTGCTACACAATTCTTTATTGAAGATGAGAAATGAACTTTGTTGTTTGCATAATTTGAGGTTTCAGAGAAGGCAATGGCACCTCACTCCAGTACTCTTGCCTGGAAAATCCCATGGACGGAGGAGCCTAGGGGGCTGCAGTCCATGGGGTCGTTAAGAGTCAGACACAACTGAGTGACTTCACTTTCACGCATTGAAGAAGGAAATGGCAACACATTCCAGTGTTCTTGCCTGGAGAATCCCAGGGATGGAAGAGCCTGGTGGGCTGCTGTCTATGGGGTCACATAGAGTCAGGCATGACTGAAGTGACATAGCAGCAGCAGCAGAGGTTTAGTTTTAAAAAGCCTCTGGAAATTTACTTTAAAGCACATGGAAAGGATAGAGTAATGGATAGAGAGGTAGATGGATATAAAATAAAACAAGTTTACTAAAAATGTAACTTCAAAATTTTGATTATGGTTAGATAGATGTTCACTGTAAAATCCTTTCAACATTGCACATTTTCATAAATGAAGTTTAGAAAGAAAGGGTAAAAGAGTGTTCTTCCTCTCAACAGAATTTATGTTTAATCTTTATTGATGTTAATAAAGTACATTAAATTTTTTTATATTTAATTTAGTACTTTCTGTATCTTTAGGGTAGATGATTAGCAGGGAAATAGCCAAGAAAATCCTTTACAATATACTGATTAAGCAACAAGTGATATACTTCTATGTGGTATGATTTCCAGTAGAGAATTATGTACTTACATGACTGACTGGAAGTTTGGAAAGCTAGAGCCCATGGCTCTCTACTATTCTTCCATCCTGAGATCTGGCTGCTGGTTCCAGGGGACTGAGTAAAGTCAGAAGTGGAAGCTGATGCCCAGGTGTTATCTGTTGTAACAGGAGAAATAATTCTCTCACTTGTGACTCACAGTCCTCTCATCTAAGGAAATGTGCCCTTGTCATCATTAAAATGGTTCAGTGTCTTTCTGTCCCTTGAGTCTATTTGACTTTGTAGCTGCTCTTGCTGTTGATGGGGCCAGGATGGAAGAAACCCTAGTTACATTAATAACAACAACCATCATCTAAATGGGTGTTCCTGGCTTACTAAAGTATTTCTATTTGCTTAGTTTAGTCAGTTGTCCCAACAAAGCTATGATGCAAATAGGCCAGGCAATATTATGCACCCCACCTACTTTACAGATCGAGGCAGTGTTTGAGAGACACGGCCAATTTCACGGTAGGGCATTGAGGAACTGAAATTGGACTGAGGTTCCTGCCTTCTAATCCAGTCAGTCATCCTTACTTCATGCCCAACTGAAAATACAATTTCCCACTGCCAGAATGTTTCACATCTGGAAAAGAGTGAAGCTGTGGAGAAAATAGGATATCAGGGAAAAGCCACGTGAAGGTAGCCACAGGTGAGGTGAACTCTCCCCAGGTTGAACTCATGCCATGTCACCACCAAAGCTCCGATCCATTTCTCCATTCCATTCTTCCAACTTTAATGCAGCGTCTCTCCCTTGAAAAGTTAAATCTCTGCTTGATTCTCCCGCAGTGAATTTCTCTGAGCTGGATACTACTCTTTTAGGATGAGGAGTAGTCAGTCGATGGGGACTATTTCTATGCTTGTCGCATGCCTCTCCAGTCTCCCTCTCCCCATGTGCCTGTTCTTGCGGAGGTGGAAAGATAACTACCTTTGTGCTTATTCCACTAGCTCCCAGGAAGCTATTAGAGTCCATGTGTGTCCACTGCTCACGACTTGTAATACCACTTAATTCCCCTTTATTTTTGGTTTCTTGGTATGAATGTTAATGAGTATTGACTATGGAATCAGAGATCCCTGGGTCTGAAACTCTACTCACCCTTTCCTACCTGTGCCATCAGGCAAGTTGCTTGGCCTCCCAAAATAGCATGTTTTTATCTATACAATGAGATTGATTATAGGACTTGCACTGTGGAGCTGTTGTGAGGGTTAAATGGAATAACACCCATTCCACACACGAAGCGTGCAGCTCAGTACTTCCTGCTTGGCAGATGCTCATAAGTATTGGCCAGAATTTTAATAATTCAGAGTTAAAATATAAAAGTACTCTTCATATACTTGATAAAGTTCATCTTACTATCTGGGCTTCCCCAGTGGCTTATTGGTAAAGAACCCATCTGCTAATGTAGGAGATACCAGTTCAATCTATGGTGGGGAAAATCCCCTGGAGAAAGAAATCTTACTATCGAATTAGAAGGAATAACACTTACACACAGCTTTTTCTTCCTCCTTCCTTCCTTCCTCCTTCTCTCCTCCTCCCAGGACTTCTCTCTTTCCTTCTGTCCTGTAGACTGAGAAAAAGGCACAACATGAGAGCTGAAAGTTAAGTTTTACTGGGGGCAAAATGAGGACTATTGCCCTGGAGACAGGATTTCAGGCAGCTCTGAGAAACCGCACCAAAGAAAGAGCAGGGGAGTCAGGACATACGTGATTTGAGTGAAGAAGGGGACATGCAGTCAAGCACACATTTTGGCAGAAGCTTGCTGCTAGTCACAGGGAGCCAATGGCATCATTAATGATCTCAGTGTTTTTCTCAGATGTGAGGAGATGCAAGATTTGGGCTCATGAAATCTTCTCGAAATATCTAACTATCTGAGTAACCCTTTTGCCAATTTTTCCCCGAACAGAGTGCCTCATTCCTTATCTTCTCCCTGAACTCATTTCAGGGGGTGTTGAAAGTCAGTGGCTGCAATGGCTCATGATTTATTCCTTGTAGAGGTAGCAGGCAAGTGCCAGAAGTTGACACTTTATTTTTCCCCTCCTTCATATCCTCACCCACCCCCTTTCCTCCTTCCTTCCTTATTCACATCTTTACTGAGCGTCTCTGTCATGTGAGGCAGTCCCTACTTGCATGGCTGCTGCAGGCTACCGTAGAAGACAAATTATTAAAGTAATTACACAAATGGATGTAAGATTATATCTCTAGTAATTACTACAGAGCTACAGAGTATATCACAGGAGGCCTTGACTTAATAGGGAAGCTTCCCCGAAATTATTACCAAGCAAAGGGCTCACTGCTTGATGTGCATAAAAGCCAATACTATATACACTCAGTTGTTCAGTCATGTCCAACTCTTTGTGATCCCATGGACTCTAGCCCACTGGGGTTCTCTGTCCATGGGATTTTCCAAGCAAGAGTGCTGGAGTGGGTTGCCATTTTGGTACCAGCTTTTCAGAAGTTTTATCTTGAGGCTCACTGGCAAGGAGATGGGGGCAGGGCTCAAATCTGTGTCTTTGATCTGGGGTCTGGTTAAACTTTTATAATTAGTGGTAGCTGGGTTGGTCTACACAAATGCTGGTGGAGCAGGTTGCCATTAGTGAGCTTTGGGACATGGTCATCTATGTTCAAATATGGTCCAGGCTTCAACATGGGATCCTCAAGGACCATGGGCCCTTCACTTCTAAAAAGATTCTGGCATTCAGGTTCCAGCCACACCCTGATCCTTTGGTTTCCTGGGGGCTGTGGTGGGTCCTTTGGTTCTCGGTGTTATTTGAGGTCAACAATTCTCTCCTCTACACTCACCTTGGCTGCCTGGCTTGCATTTGGTTCTCTTGTCTTTGAAAAAGTCGCAGTGACTTGTTGGAAACAGAACCAGTTAGGGGTGCTTTTTGGTTCCAGGATTGCAGGGAAGTGGCAACTAACCAGGTGAGGAGTAAGAGCAGGGATGCTGACAGAGCAGTTCAGACACTGGATTCAGAAGCCAAGACCCTTTAGCAGAAGAGTGTGTGAGCTGGAAAGAAACCACCTGGGCTGAAGAAGAGGCAAGTAGTCTAAGGTGGGGCAGGGCCGTGGGGGGGACCAACACGTATAGTCTGTTGTCAGTCACCAGGTTTTGTCTTCATTCCAAGAGCAGCCATGGGCATCCATTGAAGAGCTGCAGGTAGGGCTGCAACATAACCTTCATGAGCCGCTTAGTGTACAGGGATGTCAACACAAGTTCCCGTACCTGATGCCTAGTGAGGCCAAAGAAACTCAAATGGAGTTTAGAGCAGAGAAAGGTTTATTGCAGGGCTGTGCAAGGAGAGGAGGTGACTCATGCTCTGAAAAATCTAGACTCCCAGAGGGTTTTGGCAAAGCAGTTTGTAAGAGCACGTGTGTGTGTGTGTGTGGGGTCCCGGGGTTTGGGATCAGCTTGTGTACAGTTCTCTGGCTGATGGTGAGGCACAGGGGTTCCCATCTTCATTTCTTAGGCTCTAGGTGGCCTTGGGCTATGTGTTCATGGTCAAAAAGTAGTTCTTCTTTTTGGTGGTGGTGGTGGAGGAATGGGTTCCTGTATGCAAAACGTTCAGGAAATTTGAATCAAGTACTATTTTCTGGTACCTCAGAGAAGAAATAAAGCAGAGGATGTGCCAAGATTGCCTTTTGTGGGGAGCTGTTGCCAGGAGGCCCATCGGGTCCTGCTTGGTTACAGAGACAGAGGTCTGGCCAATCAAGCCATCCTTATTCCTGTGGCCAAAGAGTAGAGGGCAGAGATGATATGCAGAATGGATGGTCTGGATTCTAGCTCAGCGCTCAGTGATCTGGGGAGTCGTGAAAGTAGCAGGCTTCGCATCTTCTCCTCTGGGAAGATTATTGAACAAACTGTTGGAAAACACAAATTCAACCAAGTATATTTGATGATTTAATTGGCTTTATTCAGTGATTTATGAACAAAGTTAATCAAAGGGGGCTCTGAGGGGTTGGGAAAATGGAAGGCTTTTATCAGAAGAAGAGAGGGGCAAGGAAGCTCTCAGCAAAGTCTATTTAGGGCAGACACCTTTTTTGGTGACGGGGAAGGGATGACAAGGGTTTTATCCTTTTCTTCCTCTGGGCTGGGGGCAGGGATGGAGAACAACAGATTACCTCCTAGATGGCTGATCCAAAAAAAATTACAGATAGTTGATCAGAAAATTACAGACAGTTGATTACAATTACACTTTGGGGAAGGTTGAAACTGCAAGTAAGTCAGGCATTAAAGAGGTTTGGTATCATGAGCTTTAGCACAAGTGACACTTCTGGGCCTGTGGCTTTCTCTTTAACATAGACTCACGTACATCCACATCATGTTTCTGGATGGTTGTGGTAAGCATCCACCCAGAGGGCTCCGGACTTCTTCAGGGCCCTGTGAGAGGAGCAGACAAAATTGTGAGTAGGCAAGACTCAGGTCAAAGGAGCTACTTCATGGAACATTTGCTGTTTTACTTAATTCAGGGCAACATTGTCATTTTCAGCTCTATCTGAAAAATGTCTTTCTATCTTGCCAGTGTGGAGAATCAAATACACTGACTTAGGTATTTGAAGGTGAGTCCACCTTTTCTGGCTTCCCGGTGGCTCATTGGTAAGAATCCACCTGCAATTCAGGAGATGCAAGACACACAGTTTCTATCCCTGGGTTGGGAAGATCCCCTGGAGAAGGAAATGTCAACCCATTCTAATATTCTTGCCTAGGAAGTCCCATGGACAGAGGAGCCTGGCAGTCCACAGTCCATCAGCATTTCTATATGGAAGAGATTGAGTTTTTCTTTCAATTATTTTTCTTCTGTACTCCAAAGCATCAGTTATTCTTTTCTCCATATTAGAAGAAAAATCTCTACTGAGTCTCTACAAGATAAATCATATACCTATACCAACCTAACCTGTATCTACCTACTTCTCCTACTTTATAAACTTAAAGGCTTTTCTAGGCTCTGGTGATATAGCTATGGGTAGGAGTGGTGAGAGTCTTTCCACCTGGAGCTGTGGTCTACATTTGGAGGCACATTTTGCATAATTTATTACCCAATATGCTATTAAATCATGACTGTGATGAGGATCAGAAATGAAGAGGAACAGGTGCTGTGAGAGCACATGACAGGTTTAGTCTTGGAGGCAAGGGAGGACCGAGATGAAGAAAGACCTTTCAGGTGAGCTTTGGAGAGTGAACAGAACTTGAGAAGGTGTCGGGAAGAGGGTGGCAAGTTGGGAGATTATTCTAGGTAGGAGAAAAGGTGACCAAGGATGTGTCATGGCAAGGGGCAGGGAGTTATGTAGTGGCCGAAAGGCCAGATATGGGGAGGGCAGGAAAGAAGAGGGCAGTGGTAGAGAGTGAAGATGGGTCACTGTTCAGGGATCAGATCTGACCAGCTCTAGGCTTGTTGGTTTATTTATCCATATTAAAAAGATACTCTTGCTTTCCCTTTTCCTAATTTTAAGATAAATTATACAACCAAGGTTTTGGCTGTTAATTTGATGAGCAAAGGATCTTCCAGGGAACTGTGAATGTTTCAGGATGAGTACAGATTCTCAGTTCCTGTAGGAAGAGTCACGCCTGCCTGTCCCACCAGACCCTGCAAGCATCTTAGTTTGCAACCTGGACCAGATGATTTGAGAGTCCCTTTCACTGATTAATTTCTAAAGCATGTCAAGGGTCTGCGGGTGATACAGACAAATAATGCAGAACCCTAGTTTATAAGAAGCTTGAAATTTAGTAGGGCATCAAGGTATTTTCACTAAGAAGTACCCAGAAGGCAGCAGGTAAATGGTAGGAATGACTGTTATCATTTCTGTGTTAGTGTTGTTCTGTATAGAGCCTCATGTCCATGCTGGGCACGTGGATGCTTCTTAATAAATAGCTATTGGCTGAATGATTCATAAAGCAGTGAAGAGTCTGGGTTCCAACAGTGAAGGGAAATGAGAGCTGTGGGGTGAGGGACTGTTATTACCTGAGAATATCTCCAAATGCCTTCAGCATGGGCTTATTCACATATGGTAGTCCATGCTTGGCACACAGTGACTTCACCAGAGGTGCCACCTTGTGGTAATTATGGCGGGGCATTGTAGGAAATAGACTAGGGAAACAGAGAAAGGAGATATAAAACTTCTCAGACCCAAGGAGAAACCCAAAGTTCCCTTCCCCCTTTTACAAAATAAAATGTTATCAGCCACTCAGACCCAACCTTGACCTTCCACAATACTTTTGTTTTGGGAAGTTAAAAAACTTGCTGGCAGATTCATCTTATCCCTTAATCCACCATAAGCCTTGTAGGTGGCAGATGTTTAGGAAGAACTAAGAGAATATGTTTTAGCTCCATCAACTGTTTGTTTTTGGCCCAACCCAATGAAAGTATATCATTTAGAACTTTCTACCATTTAGAACTACCCACTGTTTAGAACTACCCAGAGAACTAGAGATACTGAACCGCCCACCCTGCCCCTGCTAATCTCTGTTTTAGTCTCTCTTTCTAACTTCCTTATCAAGAATAGATGAATGTTTATTAAGTCATGGAAAATAGCTTAAAGTCCTAGGAAAGGAATAAGAAGTGAGGAGAGATGGATTTTTAATCCCAAGTTTTCATTAGTCAGGCAGATGACCGTCTTGGATGTAAAGCTAAAGGTAAGGTAAAGTCACTCAGTCGTGTCTGACTCTTTGCGACCCCATGGGTTGTAGCCTACCAGGCTCCTCTGTCCATAGGAGTTTCCAGGCAATAGTACTGGAGTGGATTGCCAAACTATGAGTAATAATCCTTTTTTTGCTTTGCTGAAGTTTTCAGGCCCTAATATGAGAAACAGAATGAAATAAATTTCTTGAACAAGTAAAGATCTTGTTCCTTCTTTGACTATCATAGACTCAGATGGCTTAGACAAAGAGAATGTGGAAAGCCTTTCCCCTGATACTCTGGAGAAATTGACTCTCAATGTTTTAACTTGCATCAAGGTGTGAACTACCCATTTCCTTTCTGTAACTGACCCACTGGCAAAGTATTTCTAGATACCATGTATAAATTGCAGCAGGGACTCCACTTCATTAGTTATTTTGTAAACTTGGCTCTAAAGAAACAGATAAGTAAATATTTGAATTATAGCATAGTTAAGTTTGAACATAAGTTGGTTACCTTAGTGTCTTGATTTTTCTTAGGTTTTGCCAATAAAGCAAATGCAAGGAAATCACCAATTCCTAAGCCCATAGAAATCTGGAAACTGAGTCACTGATACTTTTCCAAGATTCCACTCCATTTACTCGAGACTTTATTTTTTTGGGCTCCAAAATCACTGCAGATGGTGACTGTAGCCATGAAATTAAAAGACGCTTACTCCTTGGAGGGGAAGTTATGACCAATCTAGACAGCATATTAAAAAACAGACACATTACTTTGCCAATAAAGGTCCATCTAGTCAAGGCTATAGTTTTTCCAGTGGTCATGTATGGATAAAAGAGTTGGACTGTGAAGAAAGCTGAGCACCGAAGAATTGATGCTTTTGAACTGTGGTGTTGGAGAAGACTCTTGAGAGTCCCTTGGACTGCAAGGAGATCCAACTAATCCATTCTAAAGGAGATTGGTCTTGGATGTTCTTTGGAAGGAATGATGCTAAAGCTGAAGCTCCAGTACTTTGGCCACCTCATGTGAAGAGTTGACTCACTGGAAAAGACTTTGATGCTGGGAGGGATTGGGGGCAGGAGGAGAAGGGGACGACAGAGGATGAGATGGCTAGATGGCATCACCGACTCGATGGACGTGAGTTTGTGTGAACTGCAGGAGTTGGTGATGGACAGGGAGGCCTGGTGTGCTGCAGTTCATGGAGTAGCAAAGAGTCGGACACGACTGAGTGACTGAACTGAACTGAACTCGCAATTGTGACACTTTTTTCATTTCTTTCTTCCTTTCTTTATCGTTGTTAATTGAAAAATAGCATCCCTTAGAGAATCCTGGTTCATTTTTTCCCCCTTAAGATCTCAACTCTAGTGCTCTGGACTATATGGAGGACAGTTATTAGTGACAGCCCTTGCCCTTTATCATGAACTATTTCTCTTACTCACTGGTGCTCAATTTGGAAGTTCAAGTGCCCAGTGAACCAGTCATTGAAAAAGGACTGTTCAACATTACAGGTGGTCAAGACCTGCAGAGAAAAAGCTTACATTAGATGTAAATCAACACGTCAAACAAGAGATTGTTACTCTTTTATTTATCCAGCATTCAACAAGTACTGATTGAGTACATATTTTGTGTAATAAACCATGAGGGATAAAAATAAGTCCCAGGTCTTAAAGACCTTACAATTATGAAGTAAATAAGACATTTTTCTAAGAAGTATAGATAAGGCAATAGATATGAAGAAGTAAATAGGATCTGAGAGGACTAAGTCACTATCAGCCCTCAAAATCAGAAGACTAAGGTGTCATGAGTAAAGACTTTGGCAGATGGAAGCGGGATTGTAGGGCTCTGGTAGAAATTATAGGAGTTTGAATATTATTACCACAGAATAGACTTAAAGGACTTCTAAATGGGGAATAAAGCATGCAAGGGCTTAAATCAAGGGTTTTGTGCATAGAAATACATTTATTAATATATACAAGTAGCTTCCATTTTAATCTAATGTATTTTATATTGTACAAAGTTCATAGGATTCTCCAGACTACTTAGAATGCTTATGAATGTTGACTTTTATTCAGTGTCTTTCTAAGATTTACTTCTTGTTGGGGTTGTTGCCATTTTGAATGGTATTTCTGCAGTTGCTCTATGTCAGGGTTCCTTGAGTGTACTTTAGAGCACCTTGGGTTCCCTAGGACACTTTCAGGGGATCTTCAAGGTCAAAATGATCCCCATAATACTTCTGAGACAGTATTTGCCTTTTTCATTCTCATTCATGCATGCTTATAGCATGGGTTTTTCCAGAGGCTATTAAACATGGGATGATGTCATCACTCTGATGTTAACCTTTATTGGCTTTATCTTATTATTTTAAAATTAATTAATAGATATTTAAAAACTCTCAGCTTCAATTTCAAATACAGTAAGTATCAGTGGATATAACCTCCAGCAATGAAAGCTCTTTTATGTTCTCAATAAGTTTTAAGAGTGGTTTCCTGACCAAAAAGATTGAGAACCACTACTGTGTGGAATGTCCACCGAATTTGGAAATGAGCATGGAGAAGGGAGCAGTGTGATGACTGGATTCTCCGGCTAATCACGGCACAGCCAGTGTCAGGCTTCGGAGGCAGTGGTGTTCTGCACGGGTCATGGATCTTTTAATCGTAACAGCATGCTTGCTGAGAATGCTGAGTCTCCTCTCTGGGCCCCACTATCTGTACAATGAAATGAGGGGGATTCCAGGGCTCTCCCTTCTGTTACTCTAGGAGTGTGAGATTCATTGAAAGGTTGTATCATGCTGAGGCAGGTTTAGCAAACCTTGCCTGTAAAGTGCCCCACAGTGAATGTTTCAATTCTGCGTCACAGCTGCGCGGCTCTGCTGTTTTAGAATGAAAGCGATCATAGAGAATAGGTAATGTATGAGTGTGGCTGTGTCCCAATAAAGCTACAGAAACACAGACTGGGCTAGACTGGCCCCTGGACTGTAGTTTATTAAGCCTTGGTTAAGAGCAAAGCTTCTGAAATCAAACTGCTGAGGTTTTAAAGCTGCTTCTGGGGAACTTCCACTGGCCCACTGGTTAAGACTGTGTGCTCAACACAGACTTGATCCCTGGTAGGAGAACCAAAACCCTGCCTGCCACACAGTGTGGCCAAATAAATAAACAAAACCTGCTTCTGCCACTTATTAGCTGTGTGACCTTGCACACGTTGTGCAGCTTCTTCATACCTCAGTGTTGTCATTTGTAAAGTGGGAATACTCCGAGCATGTCTGTACATGTAGCTACATCTCATATAGTTACATGCAAAACAGTTGACAGCACCTGGCCCCTGGCAAACCTCCAATAAACATTATTTGAGGTAAGTAGATAGTAATCAGGATGCTTTGGTGGATGTTTTCCCAGGAATAGCATTATTACCTGAGAGCTGAACCAGTCCTGGTTCTCCTCTTTGCTGATTTTCATTGGTATGTGGCTCATCTGGGTAACATATGCAACCCAAGGACTTTCAAAAAACCTTTAAGAGAATAAGAAGATGTGATCACTCCTTGGGGAGTCTAAGTTCCAGGCACTGGGCTTGAGTAACCACTGGCAGATCTGGCTGAGCAGTAGAGGAAATGGCAGTGACTCAAAGGCTCCAGTCATGTGGTGGTTGGTTGTTTTTCATCTTTGCAGACCTTTTATAGCTAAAGATAGCATACTAGCTATTCAGTCACACTCCCTGTCTTGCAGCCTACTGTACCAGAGCAGTGTCCCCAGTATTTTCTGTAGGCATTGGTGCAAAGCTCAGAAGATACCTAGATAACTGAAGGTCAGGCTTCCCTGGTGGCTCAGTGGTCAAGATTCCATCTGCCAGTGCAGGAGATCCAGGTTTGATTCCTGGGTGGGGAAGTTCCCCTGGACAAAGAAATGGCAACCAACTCCAGTATTCTTGCCTGTGAAATCCCCAGAGCAGAGGACCCTGGCAGACTACAGTCCATGGGGTCACAAAAGAGTCAGACATGATTTAGAGACTAAAGCAACAACAAATTAAGGATATATGCAGTGCTTGACAGCTTGGCTGTTGTCATCAGATGGAACTGGGTACAAGCTCTGATCTGGCACTGCCACTGGCCCTTATTTGCTCTTGAGTAAGTGATTTAATTTCTCTGCACTTTAGTTCTCTAATTAGAAATTGATACTATCTACATTGCCTGGTTGTGCATTTTTGATTGCGTCAAATAAGATAATCTATGTAAAGCCTTTAGCAAATTGCCTGATGCATAGTAGCTACTGTTATTGCTATGAATAGTAATGCAAATGAATGAGGAAGGAATAAATTGGGAAGTTGAAGAAGGTTATTCAGTTTAAAGTCATTTTGATTTGGGGAAAATATTTAGTCATAAAATAACTTTTTAAAAAACTGGCCTTCTATTATCTTTGGTAAGAATTATGATGTCCAGCTGGATTGCAGTTTGAAGGACTTGGTGATCAGGCAGAATACAGCTGACCTTTGAGAAACACGCAGGTCCACTTAAATGTGGGTATTTTCAAGTAAACACACAATACTACAAGATTAGTGGTTGCTTGAATCCACAATATTGGAATCACATAAATGGATAGATGACTATGGTGCTTGAATATCTTTGAATTTTGGTAACTGAGGTGGGTCCAGGGACTAATCCTCCTCAGACGCTAAGGGACTACTACTCTGTAATTGGGAATTAATCACGTGGGAAAAAAGGCAAGATTGGGCAAATGCAGTTTCCAAGAAACTTATTCAACTATTTCAGCTATTTTAGCCCACATTTTCTTGGAAATGTCTCAGCTACAAGAATGCAGTCTGGTGTCATAATCTGCTAATCACTGCTAATCATAAATAGATCAAATAAGAAAGGTAAGAGGAACATCCAGGTAATAAGAGTAGGAGATATTATTTTCTTACTTGACTAAGTATATGAGCATTAGGGTTCCGATGATTCCATAGAAAGGGCCAAATGTGATGAAATAGCGGATATAAAAGCTGCTGACCCAGGCAATGTCCTGTGGAAAGAAGTGCTTGAAAGTTAAGCTAGTGGAAATAAAACTGGCTAAATCTTATATCCTGATACTCAAGGAAGCTATGTCTGGAAAGGACCAAGCATTTACCTTTCCCCTTTTATACCAGTCTGATCTAGCTCTAGAGAAACAATTGAGTTGCTCACCTCCCAGTCCCTTCTGCGGTACATTGCTTGAATAGAATCCATGTTGAAATATACTGGCATGAGAAGGGCGGCCCCAGCTGAAAACAAAACAAAACAAAACAAAACAAAACAAGAAGATGTGAACAAATGAGCAGATATGATTCCTCTGGAAGCTAGTGGGTGTTGATCTCCTAACATGCTACCCCTGGAGTATTGCCCCTGAGAAGGATGCAAGGTGGAGATCCACAACCACATCCTGGATGCTGCTGGGCTTTCAGCGTCTCTGACGGTGAACCAGGACTTTGGTTTAAGCTCCCTTAAGGAGATTAGGCAAGCTTTGAAGATCTGAGTCATTCCTGATGAAAGCATCCTGGAAGGGCTTCTGCTGTGAGCTTTCAAGTTTTCTCAAGGTCTCCTTCAATCCTTCACGCTCCTTTGAGTTGGGTCCTGTCACAGTATGTCAAGGTGGCATATACAGAGCAGGCATACTGAGTCTGGCCAGATAGTTATTTACCTGCGTCTCCCCCAGGACCAGTGAAGTTGCCTGGAGCAGGTAGGAGTCTCATGGAGACCCTTCAGATTTTGACAACTCTCTTCTTGATCAAACTTGAGTCAGATGTTCTGGAGCCCCCTTCCTGATGAGGCTTCAAACTTGACCTGTAAACTTTCAAAGTCTGTGAACTGTCAGCATAAATGATTTTGTCCACCCTACACACTAAGAGACTCTCAAAAATGCTAGAAATAGTTCCTAAGAACAGTTCAAGGCTGTGCTCCTGGGATGACTTCAGCCCCCTTAAAATTCTTGAGAAAGTTCAAGACTGTCCAAAGAACTTATTGCTTGTTCAGTAGACTTCTGACCTCCTTTTCTTCAATCATTTGTTAGAAAACTTACAATTATAAAAATTCGTACTGTGTCCCTCTGGGATGGATTGTCCCTGATCCAGAGTCTCTTTCTGAACGACTTGGGAAGTCATCCCTTTGAAGTACAATGTTTGAGGATTGGGCTCTGTCCTGCAGCCTCTGGGAGGGTAGGAGTTTGACTTTGATAAGCACCACTGAGAAGACACACGTGCCTTAACCACATGACCAGCTTCACCTCCCTTTATCCTCTTTCACTAATTTCCTTTAGCATGTCCCCATGTTTTAAAAGTCTCCCATCTTTCATTTCTGGAGAGTTGAGCTCAGCTTATACTGAATTACCTTTCCCTACCACAGGAATCTTCATGAAAGCTGTCTCGCCACCTTTATGAAATGTCAAGCCTCGTCTCTCTCTGACAGGTTGAGTATGACTCATTTGTGCCTGTCATACTACGTTGAAGACATTTTAAAGAAAAGGACAAAATGAAACAGCTCCCGAGGATGATGTGGTTTGTAAGCTGGGCATTCTGCAGTGAAGCTACAGTATTCATCCATTCCTCATAAGCTAAGGCTGTATTGTTTTACTACCCACGGGAGAAGAGTTCAGACAAGAGACTCCAACAGTTTTCTCTTAAGTGAATATACATCTGTCTGGGCTGGAAGAGTTCTCCTTCAAACTGGGGCACCAGTGTCCTCCACACCCATTTCAGTCATGAAAGAGAATAACTGCGTTAGGAGAAGTACTCAGAATTCTGGCACTGGAAGAGGCTGCAGTGGCGGTTGGGCCTCGTGTCTCAGAATAAGGACTCACAGGCCATCCCGGTTAGGCACGGGACAGATGACTACTGGTGGCCAGTGTTTGGGCAAGCCAGATCATCTGCAACCCTTTCTGAATCTTAACACTGTTGGCATTTTAGGGTCAGATAATTCTTTATTGTTCAGGGCTGTTCTGTGTACTCTAAGACATTTCATACCATCCCTGGCTTCCGCCCCATGGACGTCAATACCATCCCCCCGTCTTTGTTGCGATAATCAAAAAAGCATCTATACACTGTCAAATGTCCCACTGCGGGCAGCAGTGCTCTTAGGTGAGAACCACTGATCTATAGGAAATGTTTGGGATCTTTCCTAATTTGGGCTTCTTTTCCAAATGAATAAGCGTGTTTTCCATGAGCATATTTTAACTTTTCTTTGTGGGCTATCATGAGTTTGACTTGGTTAAGAGCAAAACATTTTTGCTTCATGTGTGTGTGTGTCTGTCCACTCGAATACCTTCTACAGCTGTATGTAGGCTGTGGGAACAGTCAACTTTCTTCCACGCAGAAGCTCTGCAGGTGACTTTTGTTCATGAGTCTCTGCTTTTTCTGGCGCCTACTGTCAGTGCTTGAGCATTCTCTCCCTAATTTTTCCCCTATCCATATACCACCATCCTTTTCTTCTTAAATATTACTTTTAGTTTATCCAGGATGAGAGTCACAGATACCAGACCCCTTGATGGGCATCCTGCCTCCCATCCTTCCTGGACCATCTCCTTCCCTGTACAGTAGCCAGAGTGATGAGATGCCCATTAAGAATGCTTAGTTGCTCTTCTGTTTCCCTCTTCAGACCCCACCCAAGTAAGTCCGAAATAAAACACGCTGCTTTTTTGAGGCACAACAAGACCTGGGAGCGTCTCTCTGTGGGAGGATTTCAGTCATGCCTTCTGGCTCGACAATTGTTTGCTTCAAGGAAATGGGATGATAAGGACTGTGGCTCCCTGGTGACTCACCCGTGCAGAAGTACAGATGCTGCTTCTCGTAGTTGATGAATCTGATTTTGTTCTTGCCATACTGAATGAAGAGAGAGTAAAGTGAGAGTAAGAACAATATAGACTTCTGTTATCATACTCAAGGGTGTGTCTGTGTGTGTGTGTGTGTGCGTGCGTGTGTGTTTGTGTGCACATGCATGTGTGTGTGCCTATGTGTGTATGTCTCTGTGTGTGTGTGTGACTGTATGCGTGTGCATGTGTAGAATCTCTATGGAAAGAGTCATCTGGTCAGAGTTCATTTACTGTCAAACGGAAGGCACTAAGGAACCAGAACTGAAGGGGAAGGAAATATTGTGGTGCTTTTTTCTTTATTTAAATGTGGGCAGTTCTTACAGGGATGGTTTATTCCATTTGAATTCAGGGATTGTGATCATTTATTATTCCCATGGGAGCCATTTTAAAATTTTTGTCCTGGTGTAAATGGAATGGTGATGGAGGATAAATATTTCTGATAAGTTTTCAAGGTTTTCTTCAACCTATGTGCTTAGAATTCTGCTTGAAGCTCAGTCTGCTGGTATCCATTCATCCATTTAACAGGTATTTGTTGAATGGTTACATTATAAAACACATAGTCATAACCTCCAGTATCTACTTCATCTTTCCTTCTGTATTTCCATCAGTGGATCTCATGCTGTGGTTTACTCATTTTAAGGCATGATAGCATATAATTGCACTCATCTTACATGCTAGTAAAGTAATGCTTCAAATTCTCCAAGCCAGGCTTCAGCAATACGTGAACCGTGAACTTCCAGATGTTCTAGCTGGTTTTAGAAAAGGCAGAGGAACCAGAGATCAAATTGCCAACATCTGCTGGATCATTGAAAAAATGAAAGAGTTCCAGAAAAATATCTATTTCCGATTTATTGACTATGCAAAAGCCTTTGACTATGCGAATCACAATAAACTGTGGAAAATTCTGAAAGAGATGGGAACACCAGACCACCTGACCTGCCTCTTGAGAAACCTGTATGCAGATCAGGAAGCAACAGTTAGAACTGGACATGGAACAACAGATTGGTTCCAAATAGGAAAAGGAGTACGTCAAGGATATATTTTGTCACCCTGCTTATTTAACTTATATGCAGAGTACATCATGAGAAACTCTGGGCTGGAGGAAGCTGGGGGAAATATCAAAACCTCAGATATGCAGATGACACCACCCTTATGGCAGAAAGTAAAGAAGAACTAAAGAGCCTTTTGATGAAAGTGAAAGAGGAGAGTGAAAAAGTTGGCTTAAAGCTCAACATTCCAAAAACGAAGATCATGGCATCCGGTCCCATCACTTCATGGAAAATAGATGGGGAAACAGTGGATACAGTGGCTGACTTTATTTTTATGGGCTCCAAAATCATTGCAGATGGTGACTGCAGCCATGAAGTTAAAAGACGCTTACTCCTTGGAAGAAATGTTATGACCAACCTAGACAGTATATTAAAAAGCAGAGACATTACTTTGCCAACGAAAATCTGTCTAGTCAAGGCTATGGTTTTTCCAGTGGTCATGTATGGATGTGAGAGTTGGACTGTGAAGAAAGCTGAGCGCCGAAGAATTGATGCTTTTGAACTGTGGTGTTGGAGAAGACTCTTGAGAGTCCCTTGGACTGCAAGGAGATCCAACCAGTCCATCCTAAAGGATATCAGCCCTGGGTATTCACTGGAACGACTGATGTTGAAGCTAAAACTCCAATACTTTGGCCACCTGATGTGAAGAGGTCATTCACTGGAAAAGACCCTGATGCTGGGAAAGACTGAGAGCAGGAGGAGAAGGGGAAGACAGAGGATGAGATGATTTGATGGTATCATCGACTCAATGGACATGGGTTTGGGTGGACTCCGGGAGTTGGTAATGGATAGGGAGGCCTGGTGTACTGCAGTTCATGGCATCACAAAGAGTCAGACATGACTGAGCGACTGAACTG
This sequence comes from Madoqua kirkii, assembly GCA_006408675.1. Taxonomy (NCBI): domain Eukaryota; kingdom Metazoa; phylum Chordata; class Mammalia; order Artiodactyla; family Bovidae; genus Madoqua; species Madoqua kirkii. The sequence continues at coordinate 22,518 of SJYC01062075.1, forward strand.
AACATATAATCTTACCACTGGGTATTTCAGCCATTTTCTAGGGGTCTTCTTAGTTAATTTAGTTAGTGCCCAAATGCACAAAAGCAGCAAATATCTTGAGAGGAGGCACAGAAGTAATGGTTTATCTCTATTTCCTAAGAGACACTTAATAAATGTTTAGTTGAAGGAATTAATGAATGAATGATAATTCAAATCTCCTGTATAATTTTACCATATGTTCAGTCAGTTAAAACATCGTGAGCCGTGCTTGATTTTTGCTTTTCCCGTTCTTTTGATACCTTCCCTTCTACATAGTTCTTCTGTTATTTGGATGTTAAACTTGACCCTTGTTTCTCGTACTATCATAAATAAAAATAAATGTCATGGTGATAAAGTAATGATCGTTATCTGCAGTTACTCCCAAGCTTCTGGATATTTAAGTGGTAGGAAACTTGAAAGAGGGAGTTGGTGGAGAATTTTGGAGAGTTGGCAAACGTAGGTGAAGGAGTGATTTTTGAGTATTGCTCCAAAAGAGAAGTCTAACTTTTCGAGTATGAGAATAGGACCTGGGCCTAGAGGATTTAAATAATATTTGTTAAAGGAATGAATGTTTTAAGAAAGTGGTAGAAAGACTGACAGTAAAATGGGAAGAACAGAAACAATTTAGGGCTTACCAGAGTGAGTTTTGTTGCAAAACAACTGAATATAGAGATTGACTGATCGTAAGTAATGTGGCGTGCACTGGCTTTGAAATTATAGTAAATAGAAACCTGAGCCTCAAGGGATATGTCTCTCGAAGGATGGAAAAGTGATGTCTCCATCCTCTGTGAAAAGGCAGCATGTGAACTGGATACAGTTCTACAGAAGGGGCTTCTGGAGTGGGCCAGGCTGCCTCATCCTGTAAATGTAAGCTTTAATTCTACCTGGGTAAATGCCTAAAATTGAGATTTTGGGCTAAGTGTATATTCAACTTCACACAGAGACTGCCAAACCACTCGCAAAAGTAGCTTTACCATCTCACATTCTCACCACCAAACTCCAAGAGCTCTGGTTGTTCTGCTCCTTTGCCAACACTTGGTATTGTCAGCTTCTTTTATTTTAGCCATTAGAGTCAGTGTCTAGTGGTATTTTACTGTGATTTTATTTGCATTTCTCTAAGGCATAATGCATAAATTGACTCAGTGAACATGAATTTGAGCAAAACTCCAGGAAATGGTGGAGGACAAGAAAGCCTGGCGTGCTGCAGTCCAGGGGGCCACAGAGTCAGACACGACTTAGGCAACAAATGCATGATGAGCATCTCTTTGTGTGCGTATTTGTCATTGGTGTATCTTCTCTGATAAAGTATATGTTCAAACCTTTTGAGCTTCAGAGTTCCTTATATTATGCTGCATTCAAGTCCTTTATCAGATAAGTAACTTACCAATATTTGCTCCCGTTCTATGACTTGTTTTTTTCTTCTCTTAATAGTATGTTTCAAAGAATAGAGTTTCTAATTTTGATGAATTCCAATTTATCGATTTGTCCTACAGCGTGAAAACCTTCTCTGGGCAAGATGCCAAGACAACCAGAGAATTCCTATCGACTCCCTTCTCTCAGAGACAACTGGGATCACTGCTATATACGAGAATATACGCTGCTTCTTTTCCCCCTAATTTTTGCATAATTTAAAGAAGAAGGGTAAATCTAGCCTCTGTTACTTCATCTTGGTTTGAGTAAAAATCTCTACAAGCTTTGATACTTAATCTTTTCATTATCACTGAATTGAAAATATTTTCTCATCTCCACTGTAATTTCTACACTTGATCTTAGCCAAAAGGCCGAAAAGTGATACACTATAATTTCTTCCTTAACATATCAGTTATTTATTCCAAACGTGTGGGAGTGTTCTAGTTATATTTGAATTAATTTCTAGCTTAATTCTACTATAATCAGAAAATATATTCTGTGTGATTTCAGCCCTTTGAAATTTGTAGAGACTTGCCTTATGGCCTAAAGGGTAGTCTATTTTGTTAAATGTTCCATGAGCTCTTGACAAAAATGTGCACTCTGTAGTTCTAGAGTGCAACGTTCTATATATGGCAATTAGGTCAAATTATTAATAACGTTGATTAAATGTTCTAAATCCTTAGCTGTTCTGGTTGTTTTTCTCCTACCAGTTACTGATAGCATATTAAAAATCACTTAATAAGATTGGGATTTGTCTATTTCTCCTTTTGAAAGTGAGAGTGAAAGTCGCTTAGTCACATCCAACTCTTTGGGACCCCATGGACTGTAGTCCATGGAATTCTCCAGGCCAGAATACTGGAGTGGGTAGCCATTCCCTTCTCCAAGGGATCTTCCCAACCCAGGGATTGAATCTAGGTCTCCCTCATTGCAGGCGGATTCTTTACCAGCTGAGCCACTGTGGAAGCCCAAGAATACTGGAGTAGGTGGCCTATCCCTTCTCCAGGGGATCTTCCCGACCCAGGAATCGAACCAGGGTCTCCTGTATTGGAGGTGGATTCTTTATCAACTAAGCTTGTCAATTTTAAGGCTATGGTACCATACACAAACAAATTTAGAACTGTCATATATTTCTTAGACAGTGTGATTTTCATCCTTATGGAATATCCTTCTTTACCTCTACTAATATTTTTACCTTACAGTGTATTTTCAGACAACAACACTAATATCTGAATTTTCTGTGGCTCTATTTCTGTTGGCTGTATCTTCTCTTAGTTTTTTTTTTTTTTAATCCTTTTGTCTTTCTGCTTACTTTTTGTTGTATGCTAGACACTAGGTGAACATGTAGAGGATTTTAACCTCTACTTCACAGTTTCTTAGACTGGATTCTCCAGAAAGTAGAAGCTGAGACCTTGACTTGTACATAGACAGTTCATTTGGGGTAGGAATCCGAATGCACAGGCATGGGGTTCTGAGCAGAATATAACAGGGAAAAAGAAAACAACAGTTTCTGGGCACCTCCTGAGCTGGTCATTACCTTAAGCTACTGGTGACTGAGCCTGCCAAGACCTCCTAAAAATATATCTCGGAATATTCTTCCTGAAGAATGGGAGGGAGGTACACTTATGCTGCAGCTCACATCTCCCACTGATCAAGCGTCGCTCTGTAAGCGGAAACTCCCTTTTACTTCCAAGCTGCCTGTGTATGAACAAAAGGCAGGTTCCCACAGGCAGAGGCACCAGAGAGCCCCTGGTCTGGGAGGTTACGGGGTAGGCAGAGGCTGGCGCAGGGTTCTCCAGCAACACCTGCATAAAGCTAGCTGGGAACTGTGGCTGCAGGGAAACACAGGGCAACAGGAGGCAAGGAAGATCGAATGTCAACGTTCTGATCTTTTCCCAAAGATTTACGTTTGCTTCTGGCAGACCACCAGGTTACATCAACTTAATCCAATCAGGGACTGAGATGACTCACTACTGAGCTTCAGCCTTTCTGAGACAGGATCTGTTTCTAAGCTCGTCTTTACTCCTAGGGAGCAGCTCTCCAGGGCTCCAACTGAAATCTGAGGCTGTTCACCAGGGCCCCTCTCTCTTGGCAGGCCCTGAATGCCAATGTTTGTTAACCTAGCTCTATAGATCTGCCAAGAGTATTGCTCAGCCTATCAGCCCCTACTTCCAAATCAGCAAATACCTCAACAGGAAAACTGTCTGAAACACTAGACTCCAGCCTAGGAGCTTCTCCTTTTTCCTGGGATCTCGGCCCCTCAAGTTCTGGCCGCCTGAGCAGCTTTCTAAACCTTCAAGGGATTTTGTTTTGTTGTTGTTCCAGGTTTCCCACTCATCCTCAGCAGGAAGACTGGCCCAAGACAAGCTAGACTGCCGCTGCCAGAAACAGGACACCCTCAGTTGCCCGTGAAAAGGTTAATGGTGAGCATGGCCCCATGATGCTAAAAACTGCCTTAGAGAACAGAGTCATTCTATTCTACAGAATGAGCCAAGTCTGAGCTCCGCATCCATTAAAGAATGGTTCCACCCTTTGTCATCTCGGCTTTGCAGGATCCTCCTAGGGCTGGCACAACGCCTGGCATTTAGCACATACTTAAAATGTACCAATAAGTAATCTGCATACCAAGCTGCTTTTTGTGTCTGTAGAGGATGCCCGTAGGGGCTGGGAAGAGCACACCTCATCTCAAAGTCTCTTTGCAGCTGCTAAGAAGCTGAGGTGGAGGTTCACAAACTTCATCAGTCATAAAAACCTCTTGCAAAGACTATGATATCAGCTCATTTCTGGGCTCCTCTATGCAGATTCTCACTTAACCCTAAAGCCAGTGTCCATCAAGAGAATCTACCCAGTACGACAACAATCTCAGCAGTGATATCTGCCCAGGACGCAAAATTCTTGATTTAGGGACGACTCAGTCTAGGGACTCCCCCTTGAAGAGGACCTCTTGGCTAAGAGGAGCTCAGGTTGAAGGTACAGTATCTGCTGGGATGGTATTCTCCAAAATGTAGAACCTCTATGACTTCGGATGGTGGGGAGGAGGGAGCACCATGTTTAAAATCATCGAGTAAGAGAGGGGCGGCTCCTGATCTGTCGTCCTGTAGGATAAAGGCTCAGGACGGTGCTACGATGTCTCTAGGAGTCCTCTAACACCTGCCATTTTCCCCTTAGACAAAAAGGGGCAGGTCTCAGGTTAAGAGCCTTCTTAGGCAACAGTATCCAGCTGGTATACAATGACATTTCTTCCACTGCAGCTCTATTTCATAAATCCTACTTTTAGAACATGACCTTGGATTCCTATTTATGCAGGTTTCCCTCTAAGTAAACTCATGTGAGCTTATGTAAACAAAAATATTAAGTTACTAGTAGCCTGAATCATACATAAATATGGCAAAACTCAGGAAGGTTGTGTGCAAAGGAGTGAAATTTGAGGAAGAGTGTACTTAAGGAGTTCTCCTTCACTTGGAGCAGACAAGTGTGACACGAAGTTTATGCAGGTTTCCCTCTAAGTAAACTCATGTGAGCTTATGTAAACAAAAATATTAAGTTACTAGTAGCCTGAATCATACATAAATATGGCAAAACTCAGGAAGGTTGTGTGCAAAGGAGTGAAATTTGAGGAAGAGTGTACTTAAGGAGTTCTCCTTCACTTGGAGCAGACAAGTGTGACACGAAGACTCCACAGAGCAAGAGAACCAAAGCAAATGACCTCCGCACATCATGAGAAACGCTGGACGGAAGAAACACAAGCTGGAATCAAGACTGCCGGGAGAAATATCAATAACCTCAGATATGCACCCTTATGGCAGAAATTGAAGAGGAACTAAAAATCCTCTTGATGAAAGTGAAAGAGGAGAGTGAAAAAGTTGGCTTAAAGCTCAACATTCAGAAAACAAAGATCATGGCATCTGGTCCCATCACTTCATGGGAAATAGATGGGGAAACAGTGGAAACAATGTCAGACTTTATTTATGAGGGCTCCAAAATCACTGCAGATGGTGATTGCAGCCATGAAATTAAAAGATGCTTACTCCTTGGAAGGAAAGTTATGACCAACCTAGAAAGTATATTCAAAAGCAGAGACATTACTTTGCTGACTAAGGTCCGTCTAGTCAAGGCTATGGTTTTTCCTGTGGTCACATATGGATGTGAGAGTTGGACTATGAAAAAGGCTGAGCGCCGAAGAATTGATGCTTTTGAACTGTGGTGTTGGAGAAGACTTTTGAGAGTCCCTTGGACTGCAAGGTGATCCAACCAGTCCATTCTGAAGGAGATCAGCCCTTGGATTTCTTTGGAAGGAATGATGCTAAAGTACTTTGGCCACCTCATGTGAAGAGTTGACTCATTGGAAAAGACTCTGATGCTGAGAAGGATTGGGGGCAGGAGGAGAAGGGGACAACCAAGGATGAGATGGCTGGATGGCATCACAGACTTGATGGATGTGAGTCTGAGTGAATTCCGGGAGCTGGTGATGGACAGGGAGGCCTGGCGTGCTGCGATTCATGGGGTCTCAAACAGTCGGACACGACTGAGCGACTGAACTGAACTGAGGGCGTATCACCTAACCAGGGAGGATCCAGGGTGAGTGGGCCAGATGGTCAGGCTGCCTGAAGTGCCCCTCTCCCCGGGATGTGTTCCACTGGGTTCTAATGACGCGTTTACCAGCAATCCTATTTCATATATAAATGTTCTGAGGAATCCAGCGTCCTCAGTAGCATCCCTGATGCCTGCCCTTTGAGACTGAACCAGGACAAATGTTGACCCCTTGACAGTTCTCAGAGATGGGAGAAGATGAGACCTTCCGTGTGAGTGGCTGGGACCTGAGAGATCTGGGAAGAAAGCTCTAGCAGGCAGGTGCCTTTTTCATAGAATTCACGAAATGTTGTCCATGGGCCCCTGAAACTTCACCATGGTGGACCTAATGCTCACCAACAATGGGGCAGCTCTTCCCACTTCCAGAAGCTCCCGAGTTCCATCAGTGAAGGCCACTGATTGGATCAGTACAAATTTGCTGCCAAAAAATGTAAGGTGCATTCCACTCCTGCATATGTATCTGGGGAAAAAAAAATGAAAACACTAATTCAGAAAGACACATGCACGCCAACGTTCCTAGTAGCACCATTCACAATAGTCAAGGCATGGAAGCAAACTACGTGCCCATTAGCAGCAACAACTGGATAAAGAAGATGTGGTGTGTGTGTGTGTGTGTGTGTGTGTGTATACACACATACAGAATGTGAGCTATAAAAAAAGAAATTCTGCCCTTTGCAGCAATGTGGATGGACCGAGAGACTATTATGCTTGGTGAAATAAGTCAGAGAACGGCAGACACTGTATATCACTTATATGTAAAATCTAAAAAATAACACAAAGGAATATATATATGCAAAACAGAGACAGACTCACAAACATAAAAAGGCAAGCTTGTGGTTACCAGAGGGGAGGGAGAGGGACAAATCAAGGGTGTGAGATGAACAGAGACAGACTGCTAGACATAAAATAGATGAACAACCAGGATTTACCAAGTACCGCAGGGAATTATGGGCTTCCCTGGTAGCTCAGACAGTAAAGAATCTGCCTGCAATGCAGGAGTCCCAGATTCGATCCCTAGATGAGGAAGATCCCCTGGAGAAGGAAACAGCAACCCACTCCAGCACTCTTGCCTGGAGAGCCCCATGGACAGAGGAGCCTGGTGGGCTAGAGTCCATGGGGTTGCAGAGTCAGACACAGCTAAGCAACTAACACAGACACACACACATACAGGAAATTACACGCATGATCTTGTAATAACCTACAATGGAGAATAATCGGCAAGTGCTGAGTTACTATGTGGTACACCTGAATCTAAAATTATGTTGTAAATCAACTATATACTTCAGTTAAAAAAGAAAAAGTAAGGTCTGCAGATGGCACAGCCGTGAGGGAGCAGAGGAAGTCAATGACCCCGCCTGCCACATGAGCTAAGATTAACGACCCTTCTTTCCCCAAACCACCGTGATGGTGACAGGGTCGCCCACAGCACTCACACCCACAGCTAAGTCCTCATCACACAGCTTTCACAAGTGAGTGATGGGGAAGATATTTATCAGGGAAATTTTTCTGTCGATGTAGCCACCCAGAGTACGGAACGTTTTTCTTCTTCAATTTCTGTCTTGTGCTTCCTGCAGAAGCAAATAAGAATGAGTTAAGGAGCCTCTCTGGGAAGGCAGGAGATAATATACATGTTTCAGAACCAAGAAACATCCCGTCTGCAAGGGATGGGGGCTGGAAAGAGGGGGCAAGATGTCCAGCGGCAGCCCACGGGTCCAACGTGGCTGGCAAATGTGTTTTGTTTGAAACAAGCAGTGTGGTTGGTTTTTTTTTAATGTTTAAAATATGTAAACATTCAGATATCTAAAATAAAAAATCCAGTTATCTGGCTTCTCTGGAAAATTAAGTTCTGACTCCATGGTAGGAAAGATGGCAACTGCCTGGCAGAGTGGGGGGCCGAAGTGCAAGCCTCCACCCTCCCAGCCCACCTCACTCGTTTGAAAGTCCCGTGTCCCAGGAACCCGGTCAGTCCTGGACAAACCAAGATGGTTGCCCGCCTTGGGTATCTGCCTGGTCCCAAGAAACAGAGGCGATAATACTCACACAGTTTGTGTTTCATGCTAAGCAGAGTTCTAAGCATCTTAAGCAAATTAACTCCCTTAATCGTCACAGAAATCTCATCCTATGAGGCAGGTACTAAAACCATCCTCATTATTACAGATGAGAAACTGACGCACAGATAGCTGAAGTCATGCCCAGCCCAGAGGACTCTGCTACGGGCTGGGACTTCAGTCTCATTCCGTGGGTGTGTGTTAGTCACTCAGTTGTGTCTGACTCTTTGCGACCCCATAGACTCTAGCCCACCAGGCTCCTCTGTCCATGGAATTTTCCAGGCGAGAATACTGGAATGGGTTGCCATTTCCTTCTCTAGGGGATCTTCCTGACCCAGGGATCAAACCTGGGTCTCCCACATTACAGGCAGATACTTACCATAAAAGGACTGGGCTCTCTAATCCAGGTGAGCCAAGGCCCCTCATTTTAGGCTGATGTGAAAGGAAGGCACACGGCCCGCTTCTCACCCACTTATCCCGTGGCTCTGTGTGGCAGGTATGTTCCTTGCCCGTGTTAGTTGCTCAACTTAGAGTCTATAAAGATGAAATTCTTGAAGCTGCGGAAGCTACTTTGTGACAAAGGTCAAGCTTAAGGATGGAAAGTCAACAGATTCAGGGTGGTGGAAGGGAAAAGTCCAGCCACCAGACCTCTTATGGAGTGACCCCCCCTCCAGATTCATTGATGCACTGACACTGTGAGTTCCTTACCCTGTTATCTGCAACTGAAGTGATGCTCAAAATTCTCCAAGCCAGGCTTCAGCAGTACGGGAACCGAGGACTTCCTAATGTTCAAGCCGGATTTAGAAAAGGCAGAGGAACCAGAGATCAAATTGCCAACATCCACCGGATCATCGAAAAAGCAAGAGTTCGAGGAAAACATCTACTTCTGCTTCATTGACTACACTAAAGCCTTTGACTGTGCGGATCACAATAAACTGTGGAAAATTCTTAAAGAGGTGGGAACCCCAGCCCATTTTACCTGCCTCCTGAGAAATCTGTATGCAGGTCAGGAGGCAACAGTTAGAACTGGACATGGAACAGCAGACTGGTTCCAAATTGGGAAAGGAGAACGTCAAGGCTGTATATTGTCACCCTGCTTATTTAACTTCTGTGCAGAGAACATCATGAGAAATGCTGGACTGGATGAAGCACAAGCTGGAATCAAGATTGCTGGGAGAAATATCAATAACCTCAGATATGCAGATGACACCTCCCTCATGGCAGAAACCGAAGAGGAACTAAAGAGCCTCTGGATGAAGATGAACGAGGAGAGTGAAAAAGTTGGCTTAAAGCTCAACATTCAAAAACTAAGATCATTTCATCCAATCCCATCACTTCACGGCAAATAGATGGGGAAACAATGGAAACAGTGACAGACTTTATTTTCTTGGGCTCCAAAATCACTGCAGATGGTGACTGCAGCCATGAAACTAAAAGACGCTTGCTCCTTAGAAGAAAATCTATGACATACCTACAAAGCATGTTAAAAAGCAGAGACATTACTTCACCGACAAAGGTCCATCTAGTCGAAGCTATGGTTTCTCCAGTAGTCATGTATGGATATGACAGTTGGACCATAAAGAAAGCTGAGCACCAAAGAATTGATGCTTTTGAACTGTGGTGTTGGAGAAGCCTCTTGAGAGTCCCTGGGACTGCAAGATCAAACCAGTTGACCCTAAAGGAAATAAGTCCTGAATGTTCACTGGAAGGATTGATGCTGAGGTTGAAGCTGTAATTCTCTGGCCACTTGATGCAAAGAGCCAGCCCTTTAGAAAAGACCCTGAAGCTGGGAAAGATTGAAGGCAGGAAGAGAAGGGGATGACAGAGGATGAGGTGGTTGGATGGCATCACCAACTCAGTGGACATGAGTTTGAGCAAGCTCTGGAGATTGTGAAGGACAGGGAAGCCTGGCGTGCTGCAGTCCATGGGGTTGCAGTCAGACACAACTGAGCAACTGAACAACCACAAATATCCTAACTAAGACACCACGGAACCCTCAAGAATACCTTTGCTTTTCCCATGAAGTCTAGAGCAGCTTGCTCCCTATTTTCCTTCTTGCTGTGCCCCCTATGACTTATAGAGATTTCCAAGGTTTAGGGGCACCTCGTAAGCATGAGACACCCCAGACCAGTTTCACTATGCCAGGCACATTAAAGAGATCAGTTGGTAGATAAGCCAAAAGTTCACCATATAGAAGGGAACCAATTCAAGAGAACGGCCAGGTTTTCCTGCAATTCACTCAATAAGCAACACTGTACGCTGGGCTTCCCAGGTGGCTCAGACAGTAAAGAGTCTATCCGAAATGCAGGAGGTCCCCTGGAGAAGGGAATGGCTTACCCGCTTCAGTATTCTTGCCTGGAGAATTCTATGGACAGAGGAGTCTGGCAGGCTACAGTCCATAGGGTCCCAAAGAGTCAGACGCAACTAGCAACTAACACTTTCACTTTTCTTTGAGTTTCTACCAAAGGCCAAGAACTGTCCAGGTTGTGGTCCCTCATGTCTCTCAAATCACCTCACCCCATCACAGCGTCCTCAGATCCTGGCTGTGACATTCACTGCCTTTAACAGGACGCTTCACCTTTCTGTGCCTCAGTTTCTCCATCTTTAAAATGGAGATACTCACAATAATTCCAGCCTCCTGAGGTCACTGGGATGATTTAATAGAACAGTGATGGCAATGTTCTCAACAAAGCACCTGGCACGTAGAGATGCTCCATGAAAGTCCGGGATTATCTCTGTTTTGGGGTGGAAAGCGGAATAATTTAGAAAAGCTAGGACACCACTGTTTCCAGTCTGCAACTAAGGAGCTTAAAACCCCGAGATTCTCTCAAGGCACCCAAATATCTAAACTTGAACTTAGACTCAGATCTGTCCAAGTACAAAACCTATTCTAGAGAGTGGAATATTATTTTGAAGTAGGTAATAAAGAGAAGGAAAAAAAAAACACAAGAATTTTTACCCACATTTGGGATCCTAATAAAAAAGCAAAGCTGGCTTTTGCATGGCAGCCTGAACATTTTTCAGTGAGACCTTTGATTAAAGACAATTACCCTTGGTTTGGTGATAGAAAAGCTGATCTCAGCGAATCAAGAAAGCTATCCCCAAATGACAAATGAAATTAAATATCCACTCAGCTACTCCAGATGGTCTCTGAAGCCACGGAACCACAGGACTTGATTACAATGACAAGTACAGGGTCACAGGCCCGGCTGGAAGAGAACAAAATCCACTTTGAAACGATTCTCCAATGACTTCAATTAACTGTGGGCTAAAGCAGACAGTTAGCTGTATAAGCATAGATCTCTGCGCTTTTAATTAAATTTCCTCTAGTCTAAATGCCGCTTTGAGATTTTCAGAAGGAAAACACAATATCCAGGAAATGCAATTGGATGTGGTGTGTGTGTGTTGTATGGATTTCAGGGGACCCTACCCACCCAGAAGCACGTGTAAAAGCTCTTTCATTTGATGGCATTTATAATTATTATTAGCAACCTTCTCATAAGACCCACACTCTACGCACTCGGTTCCCATCAGTCCTATAAGGGTAAGCAAACTCCAGCCCCTGGGGCCCAGTGTGGGAAGTGACTGCTTCCCTAAACATAATTCTGGAACACAGGCTCACTTGTTCATTTCCTCTTTACCTACGACTGGCTGCATGCGGCCCCAGCAGAGTGGAGCCCTTAGGTGGCCAGCAAAGCCCAAAACGTCTGCTGAGCCTTGCAGAGGCCGTAGGACAAAGGCCCCCTGAAGAGGCCGTGCTCAGGAGTCTGGACTTCATCCAGGAGGCGGCAGGGAGCCACTGAAAGATTAGGTGGAGTGGCTGCGGGGAGCGGGGGAGGGTGGGGCCCCAGCCCTGCCCCAGGCCACTCACCCCACCTGGATGAGGCTGCTCGTTGCATACTCCTGTGAGGCTACTTGGGCGCTGTTGATGGTGTGCCCAGCCCTCCTGCCAGGGAGCAGAGCCAGCCCCACAGGTCCGGGGGCAGTGCCCCTCCCCGACCAAGCTGCAGCCCTCAGCCAGCAGCTGGAGAGATGCCAGGCTCCCCGTGCCACATGGCTCCCAGCTGGACAGAGCCCCGGGTGCCCACGAGGCGCCTGCTCCCACAGCAGACCCTCCTGTGTCCTCTTTCCCTTCCCTCACGGCCAAAACCAAACCCTTGTCATAAGCTCTGCTTCTGGGGGACCAAACAAGACAGCTGGATCATCCTCTAAGAAAGATTGCTCCACCTGTCCCTTAGACAGTGACGGGATGGGGGTCCGGAAATTTGGTTGCGGCAGAAATGACAGGGCCCCGTGTCCCGTGTTCCCCGGCCTCCCCCACCGCCAGTCAAGCATCAGGGCCAAACGGGACCCACCTCCCTCCTAGGAGCTCAGGAACTTGGCCTCCTCCGCCCACCTGCACGGCACGGCGACCCCCAGAACTCCGACACCAGCACCTCTTACCACCTCTCCCTTGACCACACAGCAGCCAGACGGGTCCTGCTCCTCCCCGCTTTGCTCAGAATAAAGTCAACAACCTTCCTCTGAGCTGCAGGGACCTGCCGTGACTTGCGCCCCCCACACGGCTCACCCCGAGCCCCCTCCCCTGCTGCCCCCAACTCACCGGCCCGGGCTCTGTGCACAGGCCTCCTCTCCCTGCTCCTGCTTCCTCCAGATCCACGCCACTTGCCCCACGACCCCTTCCCCTTCCGTCCCACTCGAAGATCCCCTTTTCATCAGAGCATTCCTGAGCACCCTGTTTTAATGGCATGTCCCCCTCCTGACTCGCAACCCTCCTTCCCTGCCCAGCATGTCCCCACTGCACCGGCCACCATCCCACGTCAGCATGGCTATGACCTGCCGGCTTGGCTGCGGGGTTATCGCCCCTTCCCTCATAGCTCAGCTGGCAAAGGATCCGCCTGCCATGCAGGAGACCCCGGCTCGATTCTGTGTTGGGAAGATCCGCGGGAGGAGGGATAGGCTGCCCACTCCAGTGTTTGGGGGCTTCCCTGGTGGCTCAGATGGTAAAGAATCTGCCCACAATGCGAGAGACCTGGGTTTGAGCCCTGGAGAAGGGAACGCCTACCCACTCCAGTATTCTGGCCTGGAGAATTCCATGGACTGTAAAGAGTCAGACACGACTGAGCAATTTTCACTTCACTTATCACCCCTGCTAGACCACGGGCGCTTCCCTGGCTCAGTGGTAAACAATCCGCCTGCTAATGCAGGCGACCCGCGTTGCATCCCTGGGTCGGGCAGATCCCCTGGAGAAGGAAACGGTAGCCCACTCCAGGATTCCTGCCTGGAGAATCCCATGGACAGAGGAGCCTGGTGGGCTACAGTCCATGGGGCCTCAGAGAATTGGACACAACTGAGTGACTGAACAACAAGTAGGCCATGAGCTCCAGGAGGACAAGAAAATGAGTCTGTTTGCTTTCGCTGTATCCACAGAGCCCAGCAGAGCTGTGTGTGGTCAGGAAGGTCCTCAGTGAATATTTATGTGGAGGAAAGAAGCAGGTAGGGAGGACTCTTTCTCTCTTCCCTAAGCAGAGGCATCCACCTCTCCCCACTATTTCAGGTCCAAATCTGCTCGCCCTCTCCCAGGCAGGCAGGCAGGCAGGCAGCAGAAAGGAGTCGGAGAGTGAGCGGCCCCGCCCTGGATCTCAGCTCTAACGGTGTTTCAAAATGTGACAACGTGGAGCCAGCACAGGCTGGATCTGTGTTCAAATCCCAGCTTCTCCGCGGACCTGCTGAGTGACCTCAGGCCAGTTGCTAAACCTCGCTGGAGAGGAGGGCGCCTCCAGGTGGCGCTGGTGGTGAAGAGTCTTCCAGCCAAAGCGGTGACGCAAGCGACCGGGGGCTCAGTCCCTGGGTCGGGAAGATCCCCTAGAGAGGGAAATGGCAGCCCACTCCAGTACACTTGCCTAGAAAAGCCTGTGGACAGAGGAGCCTGGCGGGCTACAGTCCACCGGGTCACAGAGTCGGACGTGACTGAGCGAACACATCCGGGGTTGGAGAGGTGGGCAGGGCAACGTTTAGGGCCCTGGGGGCCCTGTGAGGGGAGCTGAGCAACACAGTCTGAGTTTAGTGTCCTTGTTTGGAAGACAAGGAGAAAGATCATCAGAAACAGACTGTGCCTACTCACCCAAAGGACAGCTTCAAAAACAGAAGAATGTGCCCCCGCCTCTGAAGTCTTCCTCTAGAGCCGCCAGATCTGAGAACAGAAGGCTGCGGTTTCAGCTTAGCTTTTAGCTTTAAATTAGTTCCACCTGCATCAATTTACTAATAAAAGAGGGTCGTTTATGATTCATGCTTTGAGTAGAGCAAATTATCATTTTCTTCGAGCAAATCCACCAGACGACCAAAGGGAAGGGGGCAAGCTCAGGGGAGACTGTCCCTTTTTGTTCGAATGACAGAAAACCACGTGTGAACCTGAGCAAATTTTATTTTCTGCTCCAGCTCAATATTTGCGGCAAAGATTTTGAGAAACCGAATTGGATTTTGGGGAAGGGGGATGTCTTTTAACGCGCCACTGCAGCTGGGCAGATTCAGCTTGTTGCATTCAGAGGGTAGTTTCCTGGGCATGCCGATGGGGTCGCGAAGAGTTGGACATGACTGAGCGACTGAACTGAAGCAAGGAAATGGGGCTCCCCAGGTGGCTCAGTGGTAAAGAACCCGCCTGCAATGCAGGTGGTGCAGGTTCGACCTCTGGGTCAGGAAGATACCCTGGAGGAGGGCTTGGCAACCCACTGCAGTATTCTTGCCATGGAAAAATCCCACACAGAGAGGAGGCTGATGGGCTACAGTCCAGGGGTTGGGTTGCAAAGAGTCAGATATGACTTAGCAGAGAACAGCAAAGAAATAGACCTTTAGCCCTAAGCAGACGGGGAGGATTTTAGCCAAGGTCTTGAAGCACTTTATTCCCAAGCTCTCAGAATTGGGAGAAACAAAGACCCAGCTTTCAGAAATATGGACTTTGAGGTGGAAGATATTTCGGATGTCACCTAGGGCTTTCTAAAACTCTGGCCAGGAGAGCGTTTAAGCGAGTTCAGCTCTCAGTTACAATGAATCCTCCTATTAAGAAAGGTATATTTTTTTAAATAGATCTTTTTCATTCATCTCAGAGTCTCTGTTTAGTTCCTTACGGATTGCTCTTGAACCAACAGACCTTAGGCTCCAGGACAATAGTTTCCCCCTAGAATTTAAAAACAAAACACTGTATCCCTTTCTTTGTAGACCAAGATGTCAGCAAGTACTTTCTGTAAAGGGCCTGAGGGTACATCCTTTAGACTTTGATGTCTCTGTTGCAACTAAGTTCTGCTATTTTAGAGCAAAAGCAGACCCAGATGGTAAGTAAAACATGAGTAGGACGGGTCTCCACAAATCTTCATCACTAAGTTATGTCTGACTCTTTGTGACCCCGTGGACTGTAGCCCACCCGGCTTCTCTGTCCATGAGATTCTCCAGGCAAGAATACTGGAGTGGGTTGCCATTTCCTCCTCCAGGGGATTTTCCCAACCCAGGGATTGAACCCACGTCTCCTGCAGTGGAAGGCTGATTCTCTACCACTGAGCCAGCAGGGGCAGAAAAGGGGGAACGAAAGGGGCTCCCGATGGCCTGGGCCAACCGAACCATCGGTCATGCACCACACCTCTGCCAACTCTTCACCCAGAACCTGCTCGAATACCTCCAGGGATGGGGCTCCCTTTGGAGAGCAGGAAAATGCTCAATTCGGAGTTATAATTGGTCTCCCTGTGACTTCACCTATGGATTCCACCCTCCGGAGTTTCAGAAAACAAGTCTATGCTTTTAGATACAGAACTGCTTATGTGTGTGTGTGTATTTTGAGAGAAGATAGTAAGAAGGGAGGAAGGAGGTTATTGCACCATTCTAACCGACTCTGCATGCGTGTTTGTGTTAGCCGCTGAGTCGCTTCTGACTCTGCGACCCCATGAACCTGTCTCTTATACACATCTCTTTGCTTTTCCCATGAAGTCTAGAGCAGCTTGCTCCCTATTTTCCTTCTTGCTGTGCCCCCTATGACTTATAGAGATTTCCAAGGTTTAGGGGCACCTCGTAAGCATGAGACACCCCAGACCAGTTTCACTATGCCAGGCACATTAAAGAGATCAGTTGGTAGATAAGCCAAAAGTTCACCATATAGAAGGGAACCAATTCAAGAGAACGGCCAGGTTTTCCTGCAATTCACTCAATAAGCAACACTGTACGCTGGGCTTCCCAGGTGGCTCAGACAGTAAAGAGTCTATCCGAAATGCAGGAGGTCCCCTGGAGAAGGGAATGGCTTACCCGCTTCAGTATTCTTGCCTGGAGAATTCTATGGACAGAGGAGTCTGGCAGGCTACAGTCCGTAGGGTCCCAAAGAGTCAGACGCAACTAGCAACTAACACTTTCACTTTTCTTTGAGTTTCTACCAAAGGCCAAGAACTGTCCAGGTTGTGGTCCCTCATGTCTCTCAAATCACCTCACCCCATCACAGCGTCCTCAGATCCTGGCTGTGACATTCACTGCCTTTAACAGGACGCTTCACCTTTCTGTGCCTCAGTTTCTCCATCTTTAAAATGGAGATACTCACAATAATTCCAGCCTCCTGAGGTCACTGGGATGATTTAATAGAACAGTGATGGCAATGTTCTCAACAAAGCACCTGGCACGTAGAGATGCTCCATGAAAGTCCGGGATTATCTCTGTTTTGGGGTGGAAAGCGGAATAATTTAGAAAAGCTAGGACACCACTGTTTCCAGTCTGCAACTAAGGAGCTTAAAACCCCGAGATTCTCTCAAGGCACCCAAATATCTAAACTTGAACTTAGACTCAGATCTGTCCAAGTACAAAACCTATTCTAGAGAGTGGAATATTATTTTGAAGTAGGTAATAAAGAGAAGGAAAAAAAAAACACAAGAATTTTTACCCACATTTGGGATCCTAATAAAAAAGCAAAGCTGGCTTTTGCATGGCAGCCTGAACATTTTTCAGTGAGACCTTTGATTAAAGACAATTACCCTTGGTTTGGTGATAGAAAAGCTGATCTCAGCGAATCAAGAAAGCTATCCCCAAATGACAAATGAAATTAAATATCCACTCAGCTACTCCAGATGGTCTCTGAAGCCACGGAACCACAGGACTTGATTACAATGACAAGTACAGGGTCACAGGCCCGGCTGGAAGAGAACAAAATCCACTTTGAAACGATTCTCCAATGACTTCAATTAACTGTGGGCTAAAGCAGACAGTTAGCTGTATAAGCATAGATCTCTGCGCTTTTAATTAAATTTCCTCTAGTCTAAATGCCGCTTTGAGATTTTCAGAAGGAAAACACAATATCCAGGAAATGCAATTGGATGTGGTGTGTGTGTGTTGTATGGATTTCAGGTGGACCCTACCCACCCAGAAGCACGTGTAAAAGCTCTTTCATTTGATGGCATTTATAATTATTATTAGCAACCTTCTCATAAGACCCACACTCTACGCACTCGGTTCCCATCAGTCCTATAAGGGTAAGCAAACTCCAGCCCCTGGGGCCCAGTGTGGGAAGTGACTGCTTCCCTAAACATAATTCTGGAACACAGGCTCACTTGTTCATTTCCTCTTTACCTACGACTGGCTGCATGCGGCCCCAGCAGAGTGGAGCCCTTAGGTGGCCAGCAAAGCCCAAAATGTCTGCTGAGCCTTGCAGAGGCCGTAGGACAAAGGCCCCCTGAAGAGGCCGTGCTCAGGAGTCTGGACTTCATCCAGGAGGCGGCAGGGAGCCACTGAAAGATTAGGTGGAGTGGCTGCGGGGAGCGGGGGAGGGTGGGGCCCCAGCCCTGCCCCAGGCCACTCACCCCACCTGGATGAGGCTGCTCGTTGCATACTCCTGTGAGGCTACTTGGGCGCTGTTGATGGTGTGCCCAGCCCTCCTGCCAGGGAGCAGAGCCAGCCCCACAGGTCCGGGGGCAGTGCCCCTCCCCGACCAAGCTGCAGCCCTCAGCCAGCAGCTGGAGAGATGCCAGGCTCCCCGTGCCACATGGCTCCCAGCTGGACAGAGCCCCGGGTGCCCACGAGGCGCCTGCTCCCACAGCAGACCCTCCTGTGTCCTCTTTCCCTTCCCTCACGGCCAAAACCAAACCCTTGTCATAAGCTCTGCTTCTGGGGGACCAAACAAGACAGCTGGATCATCCTCTAAGAAAGATTGCTCCACCTGTCCCTTAGACAGTGACGGGATGGGGGTCCGGAAATTTGGTTGCGGCAGAAATGACAGGGCCCCGTGTCCCGTGTTCCCCGGCCTCCCCCACCGCCAGTCAAGCATCAGGGCCAAACGGGACCCACCTCCCTCCTAGGAGCTCAGGAACCTGGCCTCCTCCGCCCACCTGCACGGCACGGCGACCCCCAGAACTCCGACACCAGCACCTCTTACCACCTCTCCCTTGACCACACAGCAGCCAGACGGGTCCTGCTCCTCCCCGCTTTGCTCAGAATAAAGTCAACAACCTTCCTCTGAGCTGCAGGGACCTGCCGTGACTTGCGCCCCCCACACGGCTCACCCCGAGCCCCCTCCCCTGCTGCCCCCAACTCACCGGCCCGGGCTCTGTGCACAGGCCTCCTCTCCCTGCTCCTGCTTCCTCCAGATCCACGCCACTTGCCCCACGACCCCTTCCCCTTCCGTCCCACTCGAAGATCCCCTTTTCATCAGAGCATTCCTGAGCACCCTGTTTTAATGGCATGTCCCCCTCCTGACTCGCAACCCTCCTTCCCTGCCCGGCATGTCCCCACTGCACCGGCCACCATCCCACGTCAGCATGGCTATGACCTGCCGGCTTGGCTGCGGGGTTATCGCCCCTTCCCTCATAGCTCAGCTGGCAAAGGATCCGCCTGCCATGCAGGAGACCCCGGCTCGATTCTGTGTTGGGAAGATCCGCGGGAGGAGGGATAGGCTGCCCACTCCAGTGTTTGGGGGCTTCCCTGGTGGCTCAGATGGTAAAGAATCTGCCCACAATGCGAGAGACCTGGGTTTGAGCCCTGGAGAAGGGAACGGCTACCCACTCCAATATTCTGGCCTGGAGAATTCCATGGACTGTAAAGAGTCAGACACGACTGAGCAATTTTCACTTCACTTATCACCCCTGCTAGACCACGGGCGCTTCCCTGGCTCAGTGGTAAACAATCCGCCTGCTAATGCAGGCGACCCGCGTTGCATCCCTGGGTCGGGCAGATCCCCTGGAGAAGGAAACGGTAGCCCACTCCAGGATTCCTGCCTGGAGAATCCCATGGACAGAGGAGCCTGGTGGGCTACAGTCCATGGGGCCTCAGAGAATTGGACACAACTGAGTGACTGAACAACAAGTAGGCCATGAGCTCCAGGAGGACAAGAAAATGAGTCTGTTTGCTTTCGCTGTATCCACAGAGCCCAGCAGAGCTGTGTGTGGTCAGGAAGGTCCTCAGTGAATATTTATGTGGAGGAAAGAAGCAGGTAGGGAGGACTCTTTCTCTCTTCCCTAAGCAGAGGCATCCACCTCTCCCCACTATTTCAGGTCCAAATCTGCTCGCCCTCTCCCAGGCAGGCAGGCAGGCAGGCAGCAGAAAGGAGTCGGAGAGTGAGCGGCCCCGCCCTGGATCTCAGCTCTAACGGTGTTTCAAAATGTGACAACGTGGAGCCAGCACAGGCTGGATCTGTGTTCAAATCCCAGCTTCTCCGCGGACCTGCTGAGTGACCTCAGGCCAGTTGCTAAACCTCGCTGGAGAGGAGGGCGCCTCCAGGTGGCGCTGGTGGTGAAGAGTCTTCCAGCCAAAGCGGTGACGCAAGCGACCGGGGGCGCAGTCCCTGGGTCGGGAAGATCCCCTAGAGAGGGAAATGGCAACCCACTCCAGTACACTTGCCTAGAAAAGCCTGTGGACAGAGGAGCCTGGCGGGCTACAGTCCACCGGGTCACAGAGTCGGACGTGACTGAGCGAACACATCCGGGGCTGGAGAGGTGGGCAGGGCAACGTTTAGGGCCCTGGGGGCCCTGTGAGGGGAGCTGAGCAACACAGTCTGAGTTTAGTGTCCTTGTTTGGAAGACAAGGAGAAAGATCATCAGAAACAGACTGTGCCTACTCACCCAAAGGACAGCTTCAAAAACAGAAGAATGTGCCCCCGCCTCTGAAGTCTTCCTCTAGAGCCGCCAGATCTGAGAACAGAAGGCTGCGGTTTCAGCTTAGCTTTTAGCTTTAAATTAGTTCCACCTGCATCAATTTACTAATAAAAGAGGGTCGTTTATGATTCATGCTTTGAGTAGAGCAAATTATCATTTTCTTCGAGCAAATCCACCAGACGACCAAAGGGAAGGGGGCAAGCTCAGGGGAGACTGTCCCTTTTTGTTCGAATGACAGAAAACCACGTGTGAACCTGAGCAAATTTTATTTTCTGCTCCAGCTCAATATTTGCGGCAAAGATTTTGAGAAACCGAATTGGATTTTGGGGAAGGGGGATGTCTTTTAACGCGCCACTGCAGCTGGGCAGATTCAGCTTGTTGCATTCAGAGGGTAGTTTCCTGGGCATGCCGATGGGGTCGCGAAGAGTTGGACATGACTGAGCGACTGAACTGAAGCAAGGAAATGGGGCTCCCCAGGTGGCTCAGTGGTAAAGAACCCGCCTGCAATGCAGGTGGTGCAGGTTCGACCTCTGGGTCAGGAAGATACCCTGGAGGAGGGCTTGGCAACCCACTGCAGTATTCTTGCCATGGAAAAATCCCACACAGAGAGGAGGCTGATGGGCTACAGTCCAGGGGTTGGGTTGCAAAGAGTCAGATATGACTTAGCAGAGAACAGCAAAGAAATAGACCTTTAGCCCTAAGCAGACGGGGAGGATTTTAGCCAAGGTCTTGAAGCACTTTATTCCCAAGCTCTCAGAATTGGGAGAAACAAAGACCCAGCTTTCAGAAATATGGACTTTGAGGTGGAAGATATTTCGGATGTCACCTAGGGCTTTCTAAAACTCTGGCCAGGAGAGCGTTTAAGCGAGTTCAGCTCTCAGTTACAATGAATCCTCCTATTAAGAAAGGTATATTTTTTTAAATAGATCTTTTTCATTTCATCTCAGAGTCTCTGTTTAGTTCCTTACGGATTGCTCTTGAACCAACAGACCTTAGGCTCCAGGACAATAGTTTCCCCCTAGAATTTAAAAACAAAACACTGTATCCCTTTCTTTGTAGACCAAGATGTCAGCAAGTACTTTCTGTAAAGGGCCTGAGGGTACATCCTTTAGACTTTGATGTCTCTGTTGCAACTAAGTTCTGCTATTTTAGAGCAAAAGCAGACCCAGATGGTAAGTAAAACATGAGTAGGACGGGTCTCCACAAATCTTCATCACTAAGTTATGTCTGACTCTTTGTGACCCCGTGGACTGTAGCCCACCCGGCTTCTCTGTCCATGAGATTCTCCAGGCAAGAATACTGGAGTGGGTTGCCATTTCCTCCTCCAGGGGATTTTCCCAACCCAGGGATTGAACCCACGTCTCCTGCAGTGGAAGGCTGATTCTCTACCACTGAGCCAGCAGGGGCAGAAAAGGGGGAACGAAAGGGGCTCCCGATGGCCTGGGCCAACCGAACCATCGGTCATGCACCACACCTCTGCCAACTCTTCACCCAGAACCTGCTCGAATACCTCCAGGGATGGGGCTCCCTTTGGAGAGCAGGAAAATGCTCAATTCGGAGTTATAATTGGTCTCCCTGTGACTTCACCTATGGATTCCACCCTCCGGAGTTTCAGAAAACAAGTCTATGCTTTTAGATACAGAACTGCTTATGTGTGTGTGTGTATTTTGAGAGAAGATAGTAAGAAGGGAGGAAGGAGGTTATTGCACCATTCTAACCGACTCTGCATGCGTGTTTGTGTTAGCCGCTGAGTCGCTTCTGACTCTGCGACCCCATGAACTGTGGCCCGCCAGGCTCCTCTGTCCCTGGGATTCTCCAGGCAAGAATACTGGAGTGGGTTGCTGTGCCCTCCTCCAGGGGGTCTTCCTGACCCAGGGATCGAGCCCAGGTCTCCAGCACTGCAGGCGGATTCTTTACCATGTGAGCCCCCAGGGAAGCCCTGAGGACCACGTGTTGTATCTAGGATTCACCGCGTGTTTACTATGCGCCGGGCACTTGACGGATACCACCCGGCTTCATACTCACAGCACCGCTGTAGGAGGTAGGGATTGTTGGATGCACTCCTTCAGATGCCAAGAGCTGGCAGCCCCTTCCAGAGCCCCACAGATGAAACTTTCTGATCAGGAGTCACCCCAGGCTCAAGATGGCTGGGCTCTCGGCCAGCACACGCCCCTCCATGCTCACAGGCCTTGGAGCCTGGTCCTTTGCCTCGAAATAGTTCCCATTTGTGTTATTCAAGTATTGCTTTCCCTTTAAAAAAATTTTAAGCACAGGATTCACCCATAATCCTATCACACATAGGTAACGCTTATTACTATCTTTCATATATATAATATATGTGTGCAATTCATATTTATACCTATGTACATCGATACTGTCATAATTATACATTCCTCATATATATATATAATCTGCATGTAGACAGATGGTTCGGTTTTTTACAAAGCTGAGATGATACTATGTATGTGATTTTGTAACCTGTATTTTCTACCCAACAGTATCTCTGGACCATCTTTCCATAGCAACACATAAAGCGCTGCATCCATTTATGAGTGCCTGGCAGTCTGTACAGGGATACACCAACACGCTTCTAACTGGCCACCTCTCGTTAGACATTAATCTTCTCCAAATAGAAACACTCCAACACATCTTTGCACACACATATTTGTGTGAGTCTATTTCTTGGGTTACTGCCTGTGGGAAAAGTGGGCGGGGGTCACAGGTGAAGGGCCAGGAAGCTTTGACGGTAACCCTGGCGCTCCTCGGAGCTGCGAGGAGAGGGCTGGCTCCCCCACCCCCAACCCACATGGGATGTTATCTTTTTCTAATCTTGGCCAAGCTTTCTGGCCAGGGATGAATAATATAATGAACTACATCTTATTCTAATGTGCTTATCTTTCATTACCAGTGAGACTGACTTTCTTCCAACGCCAGGCAGTTCCGGGCATCCTTATAGGACCCAGTAGGACGCCCAAGGGCAGAGAAGACCCAAGGCGGGGTTCTGACCACATGTGTTTTGGAGGCGTCTGCCCAGGGCGTCTCTGCCTGAGGGCATCACTGGTCCCATGAGGGCGCTGCCTGGCTGCCAGGGCCTCCGAGGATTTCAGGCTCTGGAGGTGGAACAAGACTGTCTGGTCAAAAGCTCGTGTGACCCAGTCACTCCAGTGTGGCATTGGACACCTGTCTGGCTTCAGTCAGCTCTGCCTGGGCTAAACCACGAGCCTGGCACCTCACCCCTTCCCTCCCTCTGCTGGCCCAGAACAGCCAGAAAACCCCCTGGTTGGAGGCTGCCTGGTACCAACTTCACCCGGGACTGGGGGGTGGGGGAGGGCAGGTGCCGCCAGTCTGCAGACCGCACAAGCCTTCGATTCCCTTCCTGCTGGGACTTCAAAGCCAGATGTTAGATGAGATTCACCTTAGCTATCAACCCTGATGGACCAGACGTAAAGAATCCGCCTGCAATGCAGGAGACCTGGTGTTGTTCCCTGGGTCAGAAAGATACCCTGGAGGAGGGTGTGGCTACCCACTCCAGTGTTTCTGCCTGGAGAATCCCATGGACAGAGGAGCCTGGCGGGGCTGCAGTCCAGGGGGTTGCAAAGAGCTGGACTCGACTGAGGGGCTAACACATCAATTCACTCACGAGGCTTAATCTCCTGCCATTTTATAAATTCAGGAAATTCTTCTCATTCAAGTGCTCAGCTGCAGGTGTGACAAACCAACGCTGCTGTGAGTGCCCCACGAGGGGCGAGAGGCGTGGAGACACCCACCGTTTCCACCTGCTCGGCGTCCCTCAGCATCCTGCCTCCTTCGCACTAGATGGCACCTCACCCTCCAGCCCAGATCCTCTCCTGCCCTTTCCTGAGCCTTCCTCCAGTCTGGACTCTGATCTATTGCCTCTGCCACTCCATCAGGTCCTAGGTAAGTTACTTAGCTTCCCAGAGCCTCAGTTTCCTCATCACTAAAACAGGGCCATAGTAATACCTCTTTCCTAGTGTTGCTACGAAAATTAAATGAGCTCAGTTGGCTAACATAATTTTATCAGCTGCCATGCATGGATCCAATTCCGTTTTGTTTCACAAGGACTGATTGAACAGCTGGTTGCACTCTGGCATAACTGCTCCTTGAATATAAAGTAGCAGTGGGGCAGCTCACAGAGAAGTGAGATTATAGCTACTTGATTATACCTCCCCGCTCCAGGCCTCAGATCTGGGCCCTTCACAAGGTTCACGATCACTAATATTTGTTGACTTGAATCAAGAGAAAGTGGTGGAACCCACACCTGTGGGTCTGCACTGTTGCCCTCCTCCCAGCTTGCTGCAGCTCCAGAATCTGGCAGCTGCATGTCGTCTTTGGTTCATCCATTCAACAGGCGCTGCTGCTGCTGCTAAGTCGCTTCAGTCATGTCTGACTCTGTGCGACCCCAAAGACGGCAGCCCAC
The DNA here is from genome assembly GCA_006408675.1 of Madoqua kirkii. Lineage (NCBI taxonomy): Eukaryota > Metazoa > Chordata > Mammalia > Artiodactyla > Bovidae > Madoqua > Madoqua kirkii. Next base: position 47,126 of record SJYC01062075.1, read on the forward strand.
CAGGGCGAGCCCCAAATGTCTAGTCTTGTGCAGAGGAAATCCCCAGAAAGGCAAGAAAGAGGCCCTATTGTCAAGCTGCTCAGCATGCCGAAGAGGAGACACTCACACAGCCTGCACCACTGCTGTTGGGACAGACAAGAGCCGGGCCGCCAGTGGCTAGAATCCTGACCCGCTCCTTTGTGCCACCAGCCCAGAGTGGCCAGGCCTTGCCCAGTGACCGCCAGCTTCCAAGCCAGCCCTTGGGTTCCCGTTTCAGTCTCCATATGACATGCGTTCCAGTGGAGAGGCCGCCCAGCTGGAGATGAGGGAGGGGGAGGAGGGGCGATGCTTGGCGACAAAGCCAGAGAGAGCTGTCTTACCGCTAACAGCTATGCTGCCTGGCCTTTGAGAGAGGGAGAGAGAGAGAGAGACAGAGGGAGAGAGAGAGAGAGACGGAGGGGAGGGAGAAACCTGGAACCTGGAAGTGAAAGGGTCAGTTGTTCAGTCACGTCCGACTCTTTGCGACCCCTTGGAGCATAGCCCGCCAGGCTCGTCTGTTCATGCGATTCTCCAGGCAAGAATCCTGGAGTGGGCTGCCATTCCCTTCTCCAGGGGATCTTCCCGACCCAGGGACTGAACCTGGGTCTCCTGCATTCCAGGCGACTTCTTTACCATCTGAGCCACCAGGGTTCATACCGAGGAATCTAAGCCCTAAACAAAGAACAAAACCTCTCTCCGCACATGGATTCTGAGCAAGCCACACCCGCCTTAACAGCGGAATTAACTCCTTCCACCAGACCTAGGAGCCTGGGAATCAGCTGGAGGTGTGTTCAACACCCGACCTCTGAGCGCACCCCCAGGGTCTGAGCGGGCTGCGGGCTGCCCTGACAACAGACCGCAGGCCGGGGGACAGTTCCGCTCCCAGGGCTGGGGCTGGGCCCCCCGGGGCAGGAGCCGGCGCTCCCCGGCTCTGGTGGGAGCTCTTCTCCCGGCTGGCAGGTGGCCCCCTCCTCACTGTGTCCTCACAGGGCAGGCAGAGAGCCAAGCACTACACTTTGGGGTCTCTTCTTGTAAGGGCGCTGATCCCACCATGAGGACCGCACCCTCAGGACCTCATCCAGTGCCTCATCAACTCCCAAAGGCCCCGTCTCCAGACACCATCACCGTGGGACTCCAGCACGTGAACTTCTGGGAACACAAGCTCATGCTTCCTCTGTCCCCTCACAGCTCATGTTCTTCTCACTTGTAAAATACATTCATTCTATCTCAACAGACCCAAGAATCTTAACTCATTCCAGTATCAACACTGAAGTCCAAAGCCTTGTCATCTAAATCAGACATGGGTGAGGTTCGGGTGCCATTCGGCCTGAAGCAGGCGTCCTCTTCGCCAGCTGGGACCCTGGGAAACACAGGCTATGTGCTTCCAAAACGCACTGCTGGGACAGGCACAGAGAGACACCCTCGGGGGCCCCTGGTGGCTCAGTGGTAAAGAATCTGCCTGCAGTGCAGGAGACCCAGGCTTGGTCCCTGGGTCGGAAAGATCCCCTGCAGAAGGGAATGGCAACCCACTCCAGTATTCTTGCCTGGGAAATCCCACGGACAGCGGAGCCTGGCGGGCCATGGTACGTGGGGTCGCAAAGAGGACAGGACTGAGGAACTGACACTTTCACTTTTTCAGACATTCCCATTCCAAAAATGACAGAAAAGAAAAACGGGGTGACAGGCCCCAAACAAGCCCGAAGCTTAGCAAGGCAAACCCCTGAGACCTTAGGGCTTAGGACTGATCCTGAATCCGTGGGTCTGGGCTGGGGCCTGGGAATCTGCAGTCTTCATCTAAGTTCTCAAGCTCCCATGCGCAGCTGCTTGGCTGCAGTCTCAACTCGTTGCTGGTGTGGACTCTCAGGCCCTATTTACAACCTACTGAAGAAGAATCTGTTTTTAAACCTACAGTGTTTCCTTCTGGAGGAGGGCATGGCAAGCCACTCCAGCATTCTTGCCTGGAGAATCCCCATGGACAGAGGAGCCTGGCGGCTACCGTCCATGGGCTTGCAAAGAATCAGAGAGGACTGAGTGACTAGGCACCCAGAGCAGGGCATTTCGTGTGCACGATAAACCTTGAGAAGCCATGCTCGAAGTGATTCCCACTGAAAGAATACAAATACCACCTGGAAGGACTTCTCTGTGGCTCAGTGGTAAAGAATCTGCCTCCCAGTGCAGGAGACATGGGTCTGATCCCCAGTCTCGGGAGATCCCACCTGCCGCAGAATAGCTGAGTCCAGGCACCGGCACTACTGAGCCTGCACTCTAGAGCCCGGGAATCGCAGTTACTGAAGCCCAAGCGCCCTCGAGTTCGTGCTCGGCAGCGAGGAAAGCGCCTGCAGGGAGGAGCCTGAGCGCTGCAGCTGGAGAGCAGCCTCCATGCTCCACAGCTAAAGCCCACGTGCGGCGGCGAAGACCCGGCACAGCCGAAAATAAATGGAACTTTTAAAAGATACCGCTTGTAGTGTAATAAATAACAGCAGTGAAACAGGCAGGGTTAAAAGTGCTTCATGCGTAGGAATTCATTTATGGGTCAGAATAATCCCATGAAGTAGGGGCTATTATTATCCCCATTTTACAGATGAGCAGTGTGAGGCACTGAACAGTAAAATCACTTGCCAGTGTCTCAAAGCCGGCACGTGCTGAGGCTGAGATTCAAGACCACGCCGACTGGCACCTGCTGCCCTCCCTGTAGCTGGTGTGCTCACCTGGGAACAGACAAGCCCTGAGTCACCCTGCTGCTCTCCTGAACCCTTCAAACAAGGCTTTCAACCCCTCTGCAAAAATGCCAGAGCTGCACTCACTCCAGCATGTCCTGTAGCTAAATATTAACAACACATACACATCACATTGATTTTCTGGGAAAAAAAATGTTTGTGCAGATTTGGGCATAATCGTTAGATTTCTAAAGTTGACCAACTTAGGGGGAAAAAAAAAATTAGTGCATGCAAGAAACCGTGCCTGGGGATTCAATCAGTTCTCTATCTCAAATCTGCTCTGAGAATTATCAAAACATTCCAGAAGGTTCTGGGAGATGCATGGAGAGCAACGGAGGGAGAGTCGTTCGTGCTAGCCTCCGGCCATAAGGACTTGTTTGGACACTTTCATGTGGTCTGCCCTCTGGACCGAAACTATTTTATAAAACCAAGCACTGTTGTTTGAACTTAAAATGCCAGAACATGAGAAAGCACATAAAACAGGGCTGAAGCGCTTCATCATGCCCCGCCGCTGCCAGCAAGGAGCTGTTTGTATCTCTGTATTTAGAGATTCCTTTCTCGCACCACTGCTGCCGCTGAGTTACCAGGTGATCCTGTACCTAAGTGAGATCAACCCTAGGATTTAGTCCCATTTCCCCAAAGACAAATAAATAGCCTTGCGATTATCAGAAGCTCCTCATGCCCTTCTACCAAGCAGAGGCCAAAAGCAGATTAATAGAAGCATCATATGAAGAGGTGGTCTGCCTAAGACTTCCCTGGGCACAAGCCAAAGAGCAGAAGAGCCATCAGCTGGTTACTCATAAATGAGAAGGCTTTATCAACGCAGAGAATCAGTGCAGGCAAAACAAGGCTGGCAGGCAGACTCAGCAGTGGGACCTGAAAGTTTTCTGTGTCCTAGAAAAAGATAAGGAGTGATGCTCCAACAGAGATGAGTGATTAAGGATCTGCAGACTGCAGAGCCGTAGGAGATTGTTTTCTCTCTAGTTCCATGCAACAGGAAAGAGAAGGGCAATAAACGAAAATGTCACAACACAACCAGGAACAGAACAGACCGTGTCTGAAGGCCAAAAGAAAGGATTCCCCTTTGATCAAAAAGGACTCTGTGTTTGTACATTTCAGCAGAGAGCAGGCCCCGCTTCCAAGAGGCTCCGAGAGAGCCCTGGACCCACGCATCCATTTGTCTGTGGCGTTGACATAAGCATTCTGACAAAAGCTGGGGCCAGCCAACCAGAAATTCAGCCAGGAGCCCGCCCTTTGGGACTGGACTCTGAAAGTCTGACCAAGTGCAAACGCAATTTTTAATAAAGGATAAAGAGCTCGTGGCAACGCTATTTATAAGAGCAACAAAAACTTGCAAGATCACTAGGAGGAGATGGGCTAAATAGACGAGCATGCACCCAAACTGTGAGAACCAGACAGTCCAGGAATAGCTATCAAAGTGGGGGAAAGAGGTCAGGGTCAATGGTAAGTGGAGGTGGGGTGGGGAGTAGGACCCCCTGGCTTCTCTGTGCCTGTATCGATCCATCTTCAAGGAGAAAAATAAGCTAGAAGAATAATCACCAAAAGTGCTTACCTTTGAATGGTGGAAGTATGGGTGGGTTTTCTCCTTTTGTCTGTCTGCATTTTCTAGTTTTCCATAATGAGCATGAATTACCCTTAGGATTGGCAAAAATAAAGGTTATGCATTAAAAATACGTCTCCGATGTTGTTTCCTAATAGTGGTTCCTGTTTACTGAGAGCTTAATACTGGCTTTATATATGTTATTTTATCACGTAGTTTTAAAAAGCACACACAAGAGGCAGGTGCTGTTGTTTGCACTTGCTCCTGGGGAAGCAGAAGCTCCCAGCCATTAGGGGCCCTGCCTGCAGCTCGGTCGCCACTAAGGGACAGAGCTGTTTCCAACGAGGCTGTGTCCAGCGCCAGTGTCCATGCTCTTAGCCCTGATGTAGGCCCAGAAAGGAAAGCCGTAGGCAGGGTTGCCACATAAACTATAGAATGTCCAGGTAGATTTTAATTCAGGTACACAACGAATGCTATTTTTTTTTTCTTAGTGAAATAGTACGTCTCATGGGCTTCCCAGGTGGCTCAGTGGTAAAGAATCCACCTGCTGATGTAGGAGACACAGGTTCCATCCCTGGGTCGGGAAGATCCCCTGGAGAAGGAAATGGCGACCCACTCCAGTACTCTTGCCTGGGAAATCCCATGGACGGAGGAGCCTGGTGGGCTGCAATTCATGCGGTCGCAGAGTCGGACACACTGAGCAACTGAGCACAGTACGTCCCATACAAAATTATTCATCGTAATTATTCATATTTGGACCAATCTACAGACACCGAGCTGTGATAGAGGACAGTGCAGTGTTTGTGGTAAGGCGCCAGACAAGGAGCCTGGGCCAGCTAGTGCTCAGAACACCCTGCTGGGGTCCAGCCCCGGTGGATCCAGGGTAATTCGAAGGGGAGACGGAGTAGGCGTCCTAGGAAAAAACTTATTTAATTACAGATATATAGAGAGATTAGAAACGGATAGTGTAGTAGGAAATATTAGTGGAGAAAAAGATGCTGAATAACTTGGTTTATGTGGAATACCAATCACCACCTACGTAGGCCACAGGCGTCTTTCCGTTTTCCCGAAGGAAAGGAAGCACTGAGGCCTCCCCGGTCCAATCTTAGAAGCCCAGGCAAAGTTAGGAGGCTTGGTGAGTACCCAAATTTCAGATGAGAATTCAGCCAGAAAAACGGGAGCAAGAAAGAAATGACACGAGGGAATCAGGCTTTCCAAAAACTGATCCGATTTCTTTATTTTTCAGGTTTGTTTATATACTTTTTGTTATACATATGGATGAATACAGAGTCACGCGGAGTTCAGCAGACCTGACCCTTGTCACAATCAGATGCTTCATATAAAATTATACAAAGGTCTTATGGGTTTTACATCATCTTCTGGCCATGAGGCCTGCTGACATTTTACGGCCCTTTCTGATAACGGTCAGTTAACCAGAAAACTTATTTTTTCCAGGGGTGATTTTTTTCTTAAACCAGGCGCCACCCTCCAAATACAGTTGCATTCCTATAGGGTGAGGGTGTAGTGGATTACAATCAAGAAAGGAATTTACTTGGCACCCCACTCCAATACTCTTG
>SJYC01062076.1:0-32735 GCA_006408675.1 Madoqua kirkii
GAAGAACAACTGACTGAAGACTACAGTCAAGGTTTCTTTCTTTCTTTTTTTCTTTAAATCTTGGCAGGATACTTTTCCCTAATTGGAAGAAGGTTGTCTTCCCAAACTGGGAAAACCCATTTTGAGAAAGCTGCACAATTCTGGTTACGACAAAATCCACACAAGTGACTAAGCTACACTCTTTTGTTTTTAGAAAGCTCCTAAATTCTTCCAGAAGGAGATAGAGCCTCTTCCTAAGCACTTAACTCTCAGGATCCATCATTTCTTCTCAAGAAAAGATACCTTTCTATGGTTATCCTTATGCCTTCTATCTTGAAAGCAGACTCTAAAAATCTTGATAATAACCCTTACATGCTGGTTTTTAAGCTGAGGTTTAAGAAAGTCAACAGCTGAGACATCCTGGAGTTTGCCTTCCTTTTCCTTTTCCATAAGAAGTCTGAACTAGAGGTGACGTCCTAACTGTATTACGAGGCATTTGAACTGAGTTTCATGTATAAATGAGCCAAAATGGACCTAAATTAAAAATAACAGCTTTGTTTCTTCCAACAGCTAAAATTAGTTGACATAACTAGATATATAGATGGTTCATGATTTAGCACTTGTTGAATGTACTGCCATGCCTTCTATGAATGATTTAGCCTGAATGACGTTTAAGATCACATTCATTCCACATTTTCTTCTTTTCTTATAACATCAGGCTCATTTATTTAAAATTTATATCCTGGAGTTAAAAGAAGAGATGCTCTGAAAACATGCTTGAAGCCAGAATCTCCAGCCTGATCTCCTCAAGACAAAGGTCTAGGCCTTTCCATGAAACCACTTCCTGGAACATTTTTCTAGTGCTTAGGATTTGTAAACATACCTTGACAGGTTGTAAATCTCCAACAACAAAAAGTGGGCCTACTTTAATATCTGGGTCTTTGGGGTAGATGTTTGTTTTTACATGGTGTTGGAAGTGCCGGTTATTCCACCATTTTGCAGAGAAGCCCTGAGGAGAAGAGAACATTCATTAGCTGCAAGATTTCTCTCCTGAAATCTTTCATTATCAGAGTTTTCCAAAACTAAACAAATTCAACCCTGAATATTCATTGGAAGGACTGATGCTGAAGCTGAAGCTCCAATCCTGACCACCTGATGTGAAGAGCCAACTCACTGGAAAAGACCCTGATGCTGGGAAAGATGGAGGGCAGGAGGGAAAGGGGATGAGATGGTTGGATGGTATCACTGATTCAATGGACATGAGTCTGAGCAAACTTTATGAACTGGTGAAGGACAGGGAAGCCTGGTGTGCTGTGTTCATAGGGTCACAATGAGTTGGACATGACTAGCGCTTGAGTTAGAGAAGGCAATGGCAACCCACTCCAGTACTCTTGCCTGGAAAACACCATGGACAGAGGAGCCTGGTGGGCTGCAGTCCATGGGGTCGTTAACAGTCAGACAAGACTGAGCAACTTCACTTTTAATTTTCACTTTCATGCATTGGAGAAGGAAATGGCAACCCACTCCAGTGTTCTTGCTTGGAGAATCCCAGGGATGAGGGAGCCTGGTGGGCTGCCGTCTGTGGGGTCGCACAGAGTTGGACATGACGGAAGCGACTTAGCAGCAGCAGCAGCAGCACTTGAATAGTAACAATCAGAGTTGTCTGCCTACATCTCCAAAGTTTAATTAGGATATGGATTCCTGGAACATGCCGGCCCCCATTCCTGGGTCACAGAATGATTCATTGACTAGAGGCTCTAAAAGCCTACTAGCAAATAATTATCTTATCCAGGAATATAAATTCCAGGCTAAAACAACTCCTGATAATGAAGAAGAATAAAAACCATTGAAATGAAATGTTTTTCCATCTTTCTATTGTCCTCATTTTAAAAAGTAATATGAAATAGGTAGAGCAGATAGAACACTTCCTATTTTATAAATAAAGAAACTTCAGCTCTAAAACTAATTAGTTCTGGGGGGAAAATGGCCCCAGGGTTCCTACTTCAATGAATATTTTAAAGAGTTATGGATCTGAAGTCATCCTCTATGGGGGCTTGCCTCTGATCATCACATGTTCAAGCTTCAGTGATCTCATTAAATATAAATGAGAATAAAAGTATTTTAGTTGATGCCGAGCTCATGTCATCTCTGATTAATTTGTTTGGGATTTTCTCTTTTTCAATGAAAATCTGAAGGTTTTAACAGAGAAAAGGATTTGGAAGCACATCAACTTAGTTGCATCCACTGGATGTATAAATGCATCTGTGTGGTTTGGGAAAATTATCTACCCTTTGATGTTCAGTTTCATCTTCAGTAAATATAGTATAATATAATGACATTTACCTGCATAGGTTGTTTGAGGAGACATGAGATGCTGTGTGTAGAATGCTGGCATATTGAGATATTCAATTTCTCTTATCTTCCCCTATTATGTTAATCATTTATAGAAGAGTTAGCAATAGTCATAGCTTTTACTGAATATATGGCATCTCTCAAAAATTGATTAATGTGTATTTTAGATCTGCAGTGCTCAACAGAGTAGCCCTTATCTATGTGTGGCCACTGAGCACTTAAAAAGTGGCCAGTCAAATTGAGGTGGGCTGTGTAAGGATACAATACATACTAGATTCAAAGCCTCAGAATGAAAAAAGAAATGTAACATATGTTAATAATTTTTATATTTCTTTCACATTAAAATGAAAATATTTGGAATATGTACAGGAGTAATAAAGTTGGAAGAGGGTGTTTGCTGTGACCAGTGTGTTCTCTTGGCAAAATTCTGTTGGCCTTTGCCCTGCTTCATTCTGTACTCCAAGGCCAAACTTGCCTATTACTCCAAGTATCTCTTGACTTCCTACTTTTGCGTTCCAGTACCCTATAATGAAAAGGACATCTTTGTTTTTTTGGTGTTGGTTCTAGAAGGCCTTGTAGGTCTTCATAGAACCATTCAATTTCATCTTCTTTGGCATTAGTGTTTGGGGCATAGACTTCGATTACTGTGATATTGAATGGTTTGCCTTGGAAGTGAACAGAGATCATTCTTTAATTTTTGAGATTGCATCCAAGTACTGCATTTTGGACTCTTGTTGATTATGAGGGTTACTCCATTTCTTCTAAAGAATTTTTGCCCACAGTGGTAGATATAATGTTCATCTGAATTACATTCACCCATTCTGGGCCATTTTAGTTCACCGATTCCTAAAATGTCAGTGCTTACTCTTGTCATCTCCTGTTTGATCACTTCCAAATCACCTTGATTCATGGGCCTAACATTCCAGGTTCCTATGCAGCATCGCTCTTTACAGCGCTGGACTTTCCTTCCACCACCAGTCACATCCGTAGCTCAGCACTGCTTTCACTTTGGCTCCGTCTCTTCCTTCTTGCTGGAGTTATTTCCCTACTCTTCTCCAGGAGCACACTGGGTACCTACCGACCTGGGACTTCATCTTTCAATGTCATATCTTTTTGCCATTTCATACTGTTCATGGGGTTATCCAGGCAAGAATACTGAAATGGAGTACAAAGTGAAGCAGGGCGCAAAGGCTAGCAGAGTTAGCAAGACTTGGATTACTGTGATTCTAAATGGTTTGCCTTGGAAATGAACAGAGATCATTCTGTCATTTGGTTTCTCACCAAATCCTAGAACATCATAGAAAAGCTGATATCCAGTTGAAGTCCTAGTTTTAGAGATGAGAACACTGAGAGCCAGAGATAGAATCTGACTTGTTCAGGGTTGCACAGTGAGCATTATCAGAGCCAGGGCTCAAACCTGTTTTCATTAATCCTTGTACTGTTACCTAGCATCTGTTCATCTATCCATCCATCATTCCATCCATCCATCCATTCCTTCATAAATTCAACAAATGCTTATGGAAGGCCTACTGTGTGTTAGGCACTCTGTTAGGCACTGCATTTCAGGGGTGCATACGATAGTGTTCCTGTCCTTCTGGAGCATATCTGAGGGGGATAAGACCAACCGCCCCTGCTTTTTCCAGCGGTCTGGGTTTTGCAACCCTCAACTCTTAAACAGAGCAATCTGTCTTTCCTTGGTTCTCTCTTTTGTTAAACTTTGATCTGTTTTTCATCTTTTCTTTTATTCATACATAGTCCTCCCAGGATTAAATAGTTTGCTGGATTCCCCTAACCTCCCAGAAGTGCATGTCCAGATCCCTTCTAAGAATCTCTCTACTCATGACTTTATAGAGTATATCTCCTGAGAGGTGATTCTTTAATGGTGTACCAGGGATTGGGACAAATAGCTTATTGGCTAAGAAAAAACCAGAAATTCTTAATAAAAATAAACATTTTCTCTTAAACATTTAAAATTCTAGTCTTAGCATATATGTTATAATGTTATGTGTGTATCTATCTATATATATATAATATATATATATATATAGTCACTACATTGTTAGTATATTTACATTTACTTGTGGGGTGTGTAGTAACATTTTTTGCTGATAAGTGTATGTAGAAACCACTGCTTAGTGAAATGACTTTCAGAATCCCATCATACTCTTGGAACATTCTGTACCTTGAGATGACCTATCACAAATAAATGCATATGGCGGTTCCACTTGGACTTCTTAAATATGGAAAGGTGTCCCATGTCATGTTGCAGAAATGCACCCTGAGCCTAGAAGAGACAGGGTTACTGTCAGAGAAGTTGACAAGGTAAGAAGAAAGTAATAAGTGAGCCCACTGGTAGGTTCGGGAATGCATCAGAACAGTGGGAGATCTTGTCTGACCTCAAGCCAAGTGCGTATCTGTCATGCTTGCTGAGTTCTTTCCCATCTCTGTGCCTTTGCACAGGTGGTTCTCTCAGCCTAGAATGCTCTTCTCTCCACTGTCACAATCTTCCAGCGTGGAATGGAAGGAGGATGCCTTTGGAGTCAGGCTGACTAGGGCTCTAAACTGTCCTTCACCACTTTACAAGTTATACGACTCTTGGCAAGCTAGTCGGTAGCTCTGAACTCAGTTCTTTGAGAAGCAGGGATTATAATATACCTTGCTCATTCAGCTGTTGTGCAGCCAATATACATGAAAAATTCCTGATAATGCTAAGCAGTCAAACAAATATTCGTTTCCTTTCTTAATTCTAAAAGTTGCTTTTCAAAGAATAAAGCAAGTTGACTTTTCAAGAAAAAAATGAGCATATAAAATTTTGTAATTAACACTGATGTTAATTCTCCATGAAATCATCCCCAGTTGCCTCAATCAGAATTAAATGCCTCTTTCTGCTCCCATAGCACATGCTTGTTTCTTTTCCTTCTGCTTTGTATCATGTCTAGATATTTCAGTGACCAGCTCCTCACCTGGAAGACTGTTTCCCAAGTGCAGGGTCAGGTGCGTTTCCCTTTGTGTCCACAATACAGTGTTGTGGTCATAGAATGCCATCTTCAGAGATCTGTGCTTCATTCAAAGGATTTATCAATTGCCCTACTACGTGCCAGGTGCTGATTGCCATTTCTGGCAGAATACCTGATCCTACTATCATGTAATAATAAATAGACTCTCTTCATAGACAAATATATCAATAAGTATTGGTGAAATGAGGCTTTTGGCTAGGGTCTCAGGGAATTAAAAAAATACAGATATATAACATTTTTAGTAGAATCTTTTATTATGAAACAGCATGCATAGTGAGATATATATATATATATATATATATATATATATACATATATACATATACACACACACACACACACACATACAGGTATAAATTAATGTGGGGCTTCCTTTCTTCATGGTGGCTAAGTTGGTAAAGAATCTGGCTGCAATGTGGGAGACTCGATTTGATCCCTGGGTCAGGAAGATTCCCTGGTAAAGGGAATGGCAACCTACTCCAGTATTCTTGCCTGAGGAAATCCATGGACAGAGGAGCCAGTTACAGTCCATGGGGTCAAAAAAGGTTGGAAACAACTGAGCAATTAAAAAAGAACAAAATAAGTTCACGTATGTGCCTATAGTCTTAATAAAATCATTGAACAACCATGAAAAATGTTGGTTGGTTAATGAACGAAAGACAAGGTGAAGGTTCCATGGCCTAGAAGGGAACTTCAGTTACTGACATTGTGTGAATAATGTCGGGCAAAGAGCAGCAACAGTCCAGGATATTTACCACATGCCAGTCTCTGTGCTAGATACTCTACAGAGTAACTTGTTTAGTTCTCAGCATATTTCCATAAAAATTGTTACCCCATGTTACAGATAAGAGAACTGGGGCCCTGTGGGTTTTGATAACTTAGCTTTCTAGGAAGTGCCAGGCAGCCACTGACACCAGTATAAAGAGAGAAGAGGCTTCTCATAGAGCCACTGCCTAGGCTTGGTATACCTACTTACCTGAGCAACCGTGAGAAGAAAAGAAATGAATATTGTCACAAGCCAGCCACTGCCAAAATGCCACACTGTTACCCAAGCCAGGGCCTCCAAAATCAAGATCTGGGCGAGGTGAAGGAAGAAGAACCCCAGGTTGGCATTGAACATATTCATGGTCTCTAATGTCCTCCGCAGTTCTCGGAAATCTTCCACCAACTGGGACTGTGAAATAAGCATGCAAGAAAGGAATTAGTTCCTTCAGTGGAGAGGGAGCACAGATCAACATAATTATTAATCTATTTTAATAATTTAATCTATGATACCTTAATTTTATGAATAGATGTCTATTTATTTAATAAGTATAATTAGGCATAATTTAAACAAAAAACCCAAATCTTAAAAAATTAACATAAAAGCAAAATGCTTAAAACAAGTTATGAAAATTTATTTTTCTGGAGAAGAGACAGATGAGTAGTAATTTGTAAACTGTCCTCAAATTGTTATGGGACTTATAATTTACTTCTTTTTTGGGGGATGGGGATACAGATCATTTCTTTTGAAATCTTTATTGATTTGTGGCAATATTGCTTTTATTTTATTTTATATTTTTTTGGCTGTGAGGTATGTGAGATCTTGGCTCCCTGATGAGGGATCAAACCTGCACCCCCTGCACTGAAAAGAGAAGTCTTAATGACGAGGCTGCCAGGGAAAAGCCCCAAAATTAATTTCCTACTTTTCAAAACAAAAAACTGTATTGAAGTTTAGTTGATTAACAATGTTGTATTGGTTTTAGGTGTACAGCAAATATATATATATATACATATTGTTTATATATTGTTTATATAATATTGTATAAAGATTCTATTCCATTGTAGATCATTATGAGATACTGAATATAGATCTTTGCCAAACAGTAGATCCTTGTTGTTTGTTTTATATGTAGAAGTGTGTATCTATTAATAATAGTTGCCTTTTTAAATTAATGTGTTATTTGATCTCTGATTATACTTTGGGAACTTTGCTATCTACATGGATCTGTGTTACTTTCTATGTTATCAGCTGATAACATAGATAAGTGTCTGGCTTATCACAATATTCATTTCTTTTCTTCTCACAGTTGCTCAGGTAAATAGGTATCCTAAGCCAGCCCAGGCAGTGGCTTTATGACTGGCATATCAATATGCCAGTCTTTAGCATATGCAAAAGACTCCTTTACGAAAGATAGCATTCACTTAGACTAGCTCAAAGGATGAATTTCCTGTGAGATGCTCAGAAGCTCTACAGGAGAGTAAGAGGGGGTCTTCTGAGGTATTAGTGTGTGTGTCTTCCCTGCTGGCTCAGAGGGTAAAGCGTCTGCCTGGAATGCGGGAGACCCAGGTTCCATCCCTGGGTCAGGAATATCCCCTGGAGGAGGAAATGGCAACCCACCCCAGTATTCTTACCTGGAGAAGCCCATGGAAAGAGGAGTCTGGTGGGCTGCAGCCCATGGGGTCACAAAGAGTTGGACAGGACTGAGCAACTTCACTTTCACTTTCCACTGGTGGGAGGAGCCTTGATTCTGTGCGCATGTACTGTGTTTATGTATGCAGGTCAAGTGCTATCACTAATTTACAAACTTGTACAGCATACTCAAGAGTCAGCGGAAGGCCTGGGAAGAAATCTCTCCTTAGCTTAATGACTATAATGGATTTGAAACTCAGACTGTTGAGAAGGTCACCAGGGTATGAGAATGAAATCTAGATTGTTCAGATGTAAAAGAGAAGAGAAATTTGAAATAATAATAAAGAGCTATGAACATAATCCTAGAAGCAAGAAAATTCATTTCAAAATTCACTGATACTTTTAAATGATCCAATGCCTGGGGAAAATCTGGATGGGCTCATCTGAAAAGGCCTCATGAACATCAGAATTCTGGTGGCCATAGATAACTTTAATAGATCACACAAGTGTATTAGTCAGCAAAAGAGTCCAAAATACACTTCTTGGGTGCAAAATCAAAAAAAGAAAGATGATCTCTGTTCATTTCCAAGGGAAACCATTCAATATCAGAGTAATCCAAGTCTGTGCCCTGGCCACTAATGCTGAAGAAGCTGAAGTTGGATGGTTCTCTGAAGACCTACAAGACCTTCTAGAACTATCACCAAAAGAGATGTCCTTTCCATCACCAGTTCGGTTCCGTCGCGCAGTTGTGTCTGGCTCTTTGAAACCCAGTGGACTGCTGCACGCTGCCTCCCAATCCATCACCAACTCCTGGAGCTTACTCAAACTCATGTCCACTTAGTTGATGATGCCATCCAACCATCTCATTCTCTGTTGTCCCCTTCTCCTCCTGCCTTCAACTTATCCCAACATCAGGGACTTTTCAAATGAGTCAGTTCTTTGCATCACGTGGCCAAAGTACTGTACTTTCAGCATCAGTCCTTTCAATGGACACCCAGGACTGAGCTCCTTTAGGATTGACTGGCTGGATCTCCCTGCAGTCCAAGGGACTCTCAAGAATCTTCTCCAACACCACAGTTCAAAAGCATCAATTCTTTAGCACTTAGCTTTCTTTCATCATAGGGGATTGGAATGCAAAAGTAGGAAGTCAAGACATACCTGGAGTAATAGGCAAGCTTTGCCTTGGAGTACAAAAGGAAACTGGGCAGAGGCTAACAGAGTTTTGCCAAGAGAACACACTGGTTATAAGAAACACCCTCTTCCAACAACATAATAGATGACTCTACACATGGACATCACCGGATGTTCAATACTGAAATCAGATTGATTATATTCTTTGCAGCCAAAGATGGAGAAGCTCTATACAGGCAGCAAAAACAAGACCAGGGGCTGATTGTGGTTCAGACCACGAATTCCTTATTGCAAAATTCAGACTTAAATTGAACAAAATAGGTGAAACCACTAGGCCATTCAGGTATGGCCTGAAGTAAATCCCTTGAAGTTATACAATGGAAGTGAGAAATAGATTCAAGGGATAAGATCTGATAGACAGAGTGCCTGAAGAACTATGGAGAGAGTTTCATAACATTGTACTGGAGGTGGTGATCAAAATTCATCCCCAAGGAAAAGAAATGCAAAATGACAAAGTGGTGTCAGAGGAGCCCTTACAAATAGCTGAGAAAAAAAACTGAAAGGGAAAGGAGAAAAGGAAAGATATACCTCTCTGAATGCAGAGTTCCAAAGAATAGCAAGGAGAAATAAGAAAGCCTCCTTAAGTGATCAATGCAAATAAATAGAGGAAAATAATGGAATGGGAAAAGCTAGAGATCTCTTCATGAAAATTAGAGAGACCAAGGGAAAATTTCATACAAAGATGGGCACAATAAAGGACAGAAACCATATGGACCTAACAGAAACAGAAGATATTAGGAAGAGGTGGCAAGAATACGCAGAAGAGCTATACAAAAATATCTGAATGACCCAGATAACCATGATGGTGTTGTGATCACTCACCTAGAGCCAAACATGCTGGAATGTGAAGTCAAGTGGGCCTTAGGAAGCATCACTACCAACAAGGCTAGCGGAGGTGATGGAATTCCAGCTGAGATATTTCAAATCCTAAAAGATAATGCTGTGAAAGTGCTGCACTCAATATTCCAGCAAATTTGGGAAACTCAGTAGTGGCCACAGGACTTGAAAAATCAATTTTCATTCCAATCCCAAAGAAATGCAATGCCAAATGATGTTCAGACTTCTGCACAGTTGCACTCATTTCACACGCAAACAAAGTAATGCTTAAAGTCCTCCAAGCTAGGCTTCAATAGTACATGAACTGAGAACTTCCAGATATTTAAGCTTGATTTAGAAAAGACAGAGGAACCAGCAATCAAATTGCTAACATCTGTTGGATCATAGAGAAAGCAAGGGAACTCCAAAATACATCTGCTTCACTGACTATGCTAAAACTTTTGACCATGTGGATCAAAACGAACTGTGGAAAATTCTTCAATAGGTGGGAATACCAGACTGCCTTACCTGCCTCCTGAGCAACCTGTATGCAGGTCAAGAAACTACAATTAGAACTAAACATGGAACAATGGAGTGGTTCCAATTTGGGAAGGGAGTACATCAAGGCTGCATGTTGTCACCCTGCTTATTTAACTTCTACGCAGAGTATATAATGTGAAATATAAGGCTGGATGAAGCAGAAGCTGGAGTCAAGATTTCTGGGAGAAATATTAATAACCTCAGATATGCAGATGACACCACCCTTATAGCAGAAAGTGAAGAGAACCTAAAGAGCCTTTTGTTGAAGGTGAAAGAGGAGAGTGAAAAAGCTGGTTTAAAATTCAACATTCAAAAAGTGAAGATCATGGTATCCGGTCCCATGATTTCATGACAAATTACAGTAACATTGTACTGGAGGTGGTGATGCAAATCATCCTCAAGGAAAAGAAATGCAAAAAGGCAAAATGATGTCTGAGGAGGCCTTACAAATAGCTGAGAAAAGAAGAGAAGTGAAAGGCAAAGGAGAAAAGGAAAGATATACCCAACTGAATGCAGAGTTCCAGAGAATAGCAAGTAGAGATAAGAAAGCATCTTATGTGAACAAAGCAAGAAGTAGAGGACAATGATAGAATGAAAAATACTAGAGATCTCTTCAACAAAATTGGAGATGTCAAGGGAACATCATGCAAAGATGGGCACAATAAAGGACAGAAATGGTAAAGACCTCAGAGAAAAGAAGGTAGTAAGAAGATGTGGCGACAGTAAACAGAATTATACAAAAAAGCTCTAATGACCCAGATAACCAGGATGTTATGGTCACTCACCAAGAGCCACACCTTTTGGAGTGTGAAGTCAAGTGGGCCTTAGAAAGCATTGATATAAACAATGCTAATGGAGGTGATTTAATGCTAATGGAGGTGATGAAATTCCCGCTGAGCTATTTCAAATCCCCAAAAGATAATGCTGTTATAGTGCTACACTTGATATGCAAATTTGGAAAACTCAGCAGTGGCCACAGGACTTGAAAAATCAATTTTTATTCTAATCCCAAAGAAAGGCAATGCCAAAGAACATTCAAAGTACCACATACTTGCTCTCATTTCACATGCTAGCAAGGCAATGCTCAAAATCCTTCAAACTAGGCTTCAATAGTACATGAACTGAGAACTTCCAGATATACAATTTGGATTTAGAAAAGGCAAAGGAACAAAAAATCAAATTGCCAACATCTGTTGGATCATAGAATAAGCAAGAGAATTCTAAAACAAAACAAAACAAAAAAAACCTGCTTCATTGATTACTCTAATATTCCTCTGGGTTTACTGTTTCATCTGACCCTTTGTGGATCACAACAATCTGTGGAAAATTCTTAACAAAATGGGAGTACTAGACCATCTTTCCTGCCTCCTAAGCAACCTGCATGCAGGTCAAGAAGCAACAGTTTGAACCAGACTTGGAACAATGGACTGGTTCCAAATTGGGAAAGGAGTATGTCAAGGCTGTATATTGTCACCCTGCTTATTTAATTTATATGCAGAGTACTTCATGTGAAATGCTGTGCTGGATGAAGCAGACGCTGGAATCAAAATTGTTGGGAGAAATATCAACAACTTCAGATAAGAAGATCATACTACTCTAATGGCAGAAAGTGAAGAGGAGCTAAAGAGTCTGTTGATAAAGGTGAAAGAGGAGGGTAAAAAAGCTGGTTTCAAACTCAACATTCAAAAAATGAAGGTCATGTCATTCAGTGCAATCACTTCATGGCAAATAGATGGTGAAAAAATAGAAATAGTGATAGAGTTTATTTTCTTGGGCTCCAAAAATCACTGCAGTTGGTGACTGCAGCCATGAAATTAAAAGATGCTTGCTCCTTGGAAGAAAAGCAGTGACAAACCTAGACAGCATATTAAAAAGCAGAGATGTTACTTTGCCAACAAAGGTCCATATAGTCAAAGTTATGGGTTTTTAAGTAGTCATGTATGGATGTGAGAGTTGGACCAGAAAGAAGGTTGTGCACCAAAAAATTGTTGCCTTTGAACTGTGGTGTTGGAGAAGACTCTTGAGAGTCCCTTGGACAGCATGGAGATCAAACCTGTAAGCTCTATATGAAATCAACCCTGAATCTGCATTGAAATGACTGATGGTTAAGCTGAAGCTCCAATACATTGGCCACCTGATGGGAAGAACCAGCTCATTGGAAAAGACCCTGGTGCCTGGAAAGGCTGAGGGTGGGCAGAGCAGAGGGTGACAGAGGATGAGATGGTTGGATGGCACCATGGACTCAATGGACATGAGTTCAAGCAAACTCTGGGAGATAGTGTAGGAACATGGAGGCCTGGTGTGCTGCAGTTCACAGGGTTGCGAAGAGCCAGATATAACTTACTGACCGGCATCTTGGCTCCTACACCTTGTCATAGGAAGCGGGCTGTGTGCAGGCTGTCTGCATGATGGCCCACTCGTCTCGGTACAGTGCATTGCTTTCTGACACACAGCCTTGAGGGGTGCACATGGGCCTCAGGAGTCAGCCTAAGTATTCGTCTTGGGCCTGCGTGTAACCAAGTCCACTTCCCTCAGATTCCTCCTATCCCCTTGTGAGTTTGTTTCTTCATTTCTTAAAGTGGAAATGTAATTCTTATTCTTTCTGCAGCACAGTGATATCTGGATCACCACTTTGTACAAAGTATTTCAAAAGAATGGTACAATTGTGAGCTGTTTAAAAACATGAAGTGCAAAAACAGTGCTTAATATTAGCTGAAATCCCTTTAAGCTTTATGTGCAACCATTCTAGTGAAGTCTAGTCTTATGGAGGCCCTGCCTTCTGAAGACAGTTTTTCAGTCAACCAAAGTTTTGGTGAACTAAAAAGTGGTGCTTTTCATGGAGAATACCCAAAAGTTTGGAACCAGGAAGAGTTGAACTGGAGTTCCTGTTCTTTGCTTTTCAGAAGGTAGCTTATTCTCCTGGAACTTTAATTTCTCCAGTTGTAAAAAGAACTATAATTAGGATATAGTCACATCATTGATTCAGTAGCTGTTTATGGAATTCCTACTACAGGTCCAATCTTGTGCCGGTAGGTACTGATAACTCAGGGATGAGCAAAATTGACATAGTTTCTCGTCTCATGGAAACTGGTTTAACAGGAAACATCAAACAGTTATAAGCAGTCATGGAAAAAGAAAAGTTATGTGTAAGTTGTGTGGCAAGAAGTAGGTAGTTAGAAACATGGAATTACTCTTTGGCACAGGGCCAAGCATCCCATTACTTTGTTTCTGAGAGATTCAAGAATTCTGAGGATCTCAGGAAGATGACATTGCTTTGAAATACTTTGAATCCTCTCATTTATGCTATTTCAGGTCCTCCCAGGCAGGATGCCTGGTTTCCCACAGAAAATGACAAGTTGGCCCTGTAATATACCTTGTCCACATCCCTCCACATACTCCTGAGTCCTGAGATGTCACTCACATTTTTGTTTCTCTCCTGATTGGGCTCTTCTGGAGCAAGCTCTCCAATGAGCAGTGGTTTAAGGTACAACCGCACAATGTTAGGGTCCAGATGCATGGCTCTGAAGACGTCCTGTGAATCAGAGAGAACTGTTAGAGGCTTAAAAGTGACATGCTTATGCACAGATATCTCCCCTTTCTTACCTCGTTCTGTACCGACCTTAGGAATCAGCACATACTATGTTAATATAGCATTTACTTCTAACTCTAGGTTGACATTTCAAGTTCATTGATCAGAATTACACTTGAAATTCTTCTATGAGAGCCTCTCACTGGAGATCCACCCACTAAGTACATGGCTTACTAGGCAAGTCCTGGGTAGAAAGTTGATCCCCAAGCATTGGAAGAGATTGTTGTTTATTTTATTGAGCATGAGAAGAAGTAGCTGGCTTTGAGATTATGGGCCATGGTGAATCTTTAGAGTCAAACCTCAGGCTTGGTGTGGAAGTTGCCCACATTGTTTGGGGCATGCAGAAACCGAGACTGCCTATGCAAGTCACACCTATCAGAGATTCCCTTTCAGTTCTTGGTCAAGGACCAGGGGACAGAGGCTCTTGAACTGAGTTATTTCCAAGGAAAGACAAGTTAAACTTGATGATGATAACAAATTCTAACAGAGCATGGGAGCAAAGCCCTCAAACCCTTAGTTGTCTAAAGTGGCACTTTCTTGGCTAAATTTATCACTGAAGAAGCCTTAGCACTCTTTCTACAACAACAACAACACAAAAACACCATAGCATTTGCTGTAAGGGCTGGGCTGGAGACAGGCACAAAATAGAGCTGATTTACTATATTTTTCCAACTCCATTCCCAGATTAAATAGTAACTCCAAGTGGCTATGAGAAGCAGTGTTGGTTCCCATGTCCTGCTTAAGTTTGGAAATAAGTGAAAGTGAAAGTGAAGTCACTCAGTCGTGTCCAACTCTTTGTGACCCCATGGATTGTAGCCTACCAGACTCCTCCCTCCATGGGATTCTCCAGGCAAGAGTACTAGAGTGGGTTGCCATTTTCCTTCTCCAGATAGACTTTTTTTTTCTCCAGGGACTTAAACTGCTTTGGGGGAAGGAAGCTTCTGGAAGAGTAAGATACTGGACTTCTTGCTATTATGGCTGAGAAGAGGAATGGTTAATATGAAGAAAAATAACCAAAGGTTATTAATTTGAATATGCGGAATCCACACACAATACCTTGGAGTGGTGGTGTTGCAGAGTGCTGATTAAGAAACCGGATCCCCGAGCAGCCTTCTGACACCTAAGTCTATGCTTGCTGTGTAATTGTGGACAAGTCTCTTGACCAGTCCATGTTCCTGTTTTCTCAAAGGAGAAAAGGAAAGATATAAGCATCTGAATGCAGAGTTCCAGAGAATAGCAAGAAGAGATAAGAGAGCCTTCTTCAGAGATCAATGCAAAGAAATAGAGGAAAAGAATAGAATAGGAAAGACTAGAGATCTCTTCAAGAAAATTAGAGATACCAAGGGAACATTTCATGCAAAGATGGGCTCGATAAAGGACAGAAATGGTCTGGACCTAACAGAAGCAGAAGATATTAAGAAGAGGTGGCAAGAATACACAGAAGAACTGTACAAAAAAGATCTTCACGACCTAGATAATCATGATGGTGTGATCACTCATCTAGAGCCAGACATCTTGGAATGTGAAGTCAAGTGGGCCTTGGAAAGCATCACTACGAACAAAGCTAGTGGAGGTGATGGAATTCCAGTAAAGCTGTTTCAAATCCTGAAAGATGATGCTGTGAAAGTGTTGCACTCAATATGCCAGCAAATTTGGAAAACTCAGCAGTGGCCACAGGACTGGAAAAGGTCAGTTCTCATTCCAATCCCAAAGAAAGGCAATGCCAAAGAATGCTCAAACTACTGCACAGTTGCACTCATCTCACATGCTAGTAAAGTAATGCTCAAAATTCTCCAAGCCAGGCTTCAGCAATGCATGAACCATGAACTCCCTGATGTTCAAGCTGGTTTTAGAAAAGGCAGAGGAACCAGAGATCAAATTGCCAACATCCACTGGATCACGGAAAAAGCAATTAAAGGAGATCAGCCCTGGGATTTCTTTGGAAGGAATGATGCTGAAGTTGAAACTCCAGTACTTTGGCCACCTCATGTGAAGAGTTGACTCATTGGAAAAGACTTTGATGCTGGGAAGGATTGGGGGCAGGAGGAGAAGGGGATGACGGAGGATGAGATGGCTGGATGGCATCACGGACTTGATGAAAGTGAGTCTGAGTGAACTCTAGGAGCTGGTGATGGACAGGGAGGCCTGGCGTGCTGCGATTCATTGGTCGCAAAGAGTCGGACACCACTGAGCGACTGAACTGAACTGATCTTCAGATGTTTACTTTATCCTGGATTATCTGGATGGGCCCAACCTGATCACATGTGTCCTTAAAGGCAAAGAATATTTCTTGGCCGAGTCAGAGAGATGTAATGGAACAAAAAGGAGGAGAGATTTGAAGAATGAGAAAGACTCAACTCACTATTGCTGCCTTTGAAGATAGCAGAAGGAGGCCACAAACCAAGGAATGTAGGTGACTTCTAGAAGCTGAGAATGTCTGAGCTTACAGGGACAAGAAAACAGGGAGCTCAGCTCTACAGCCATAGGGAACTGAATTCTGGCAACCACCTGAATGAGCAAGAAATTGATTCTCCCCTTGAGCCTCCAGAAAAGAATGCAGTCCTGACGAGTGTAGCTTAGTGAGACACATCAGACATCAGACCTGGAAAACTGTAGGACAGTAAATTTGTATTGTTCCATCTACTAAGACCGTGATAGTTTATTCTAGCAGCAATTGAAAACCAATACAATTTCTCTGAATTCTTCCTAAGTATTCTTCTAGCTCTTAAAACTCTTCTTCACAAGATAGCCAGATTGAACTTAGAAAACAAAAAACAAACAAATTTTGGTACTTCTCTGGTGCTACAGTGGCTAAGATTCTAGGCTCCCAATGCAGGGGAACCAGGTTTGATCCCTGGTTAGGGAACTAGATCCCACATTGCCACAGTGAAAAGATCGTGAGTGCTGCAACTAAAGATCCCATGTGTTGCAACCAAGATTGAAGATCCCGAGTGCTGCAACTAAGACCTGGTGCAGCCAAAGAAATTAAAAAAAATTATATATATATATATATATTTGTTTGTTTGTTTGTTAGTTGCTCAGTTGTGTCTGACTTGTTGTGACCCCACGAACTGTATGTAGCCCGCCAGGTTTCTCTGTCCATGGAATTCTCCAGGCAAGAATACTGGAGTGGATCGCCATTCCCTTCTCCAGAGGATCTTCCTCACCCAGGGATCAAACTCTGATCTCCTGCATTGCAGGCAGATTTTTTCATATTTTAGAAAACAAAATCTTGTCAGGTGACTTCCCAGTTGGAACTCCTTTCCACTGTGCTTAGAATAAAGTCCAAACTCTTTTCTGTGACCTGGGAGCCCTGCATGCCCAGTCTCTCCAGTCCTAAAATCAGACCTCTTCCAGCTCACTGGCCTTTTGATTCTCTGAACTTGTTAAGCAGTTTCACACCCTGGGGTTTTCACAGATTCTTAGCTCTCTTCACATGCAGTCTCCTTCTCATTCTTCAAATATCTTCTTAAATGATGCTAATAATATTTAATGATGTTAGAGAGGCCAAAGTGGCTTTCTCCTCACTATCCCATTTAAATATGCCCCATTTTTCTTTATTTTACATTTAAAAAACTATTTCCTTCATAGTACTCTTCTTAACACAAAATCATGTTTGTTTATTTTTTGCGTATTTATTGTCTGTTCTCTCAGGTAAACTCTAGACTCCAGGGAAACAGGGATGATATTTATTTTTGTATTCTCAATACCCATTGTGCTGTCTAGCACATAGTAGATGCTCAATAAATGGTTTTATGAGTAAATAAATGGATATCGCTTCAATGTGATGTTTGTAGACACTTTTCCAGGGAAATGGTTTTAGAGTCAAACAGGTTTGGGAAATTCAAAATTAAGCACAGTTAAATAGATCTTTTTACTGCTAGACTCTGCTGAGGCTTTAATTTGCAAGCAGATTATTCACTGCTAATGGGTCATCAGTCTCTAAATGGGAGCAACTGTTTGTAGCTTTTCTCCTGTTTATTTGACGTGGAATTTCTTTTGCTTGAGGCATCTCTTAGGACAAGTAGTCTGTGATATGTCATTTGGCAAATGCCAGTGTATTTCAAGATCCCCACTTTCTTTTTTGGGTATGCATCTTGCAGCATGTGGGATCTTAGTTCCCTGACCAGGGATCAAACTTGCACCCCCTGCATTGGAAGTGTGGCATCTTAACCACCAGACCAGGGAAGTCCCGAGATCGTCACTTTCTAGACAGAGAAACTGTGGCCCGGGAAGATTCTCTGACTTGTCTAGGTCAATTCCGTGAGTTTTGTAGCAGTCAGGGCTTTCATCACAGTCTACATTTTTAAGAATGTCTATAGCGTCTTTAAACGATTAGCTGAATCAATAAGTAAAGTTTTGGTTTAGAGTGAAAATTATAGATGAGAATTAGAACAGACTATATCAAGAACTTTGGCCTTCTTTGGAAATTGCCATTTTTTGATAAAATACTACAACAGAGAAAAAGCTGTTCAAATCCCATAATTTAAAATTTAAAAATGCTACCAAACCCCTTAACACCTGCTCAGATCAAAACAAAAATTCATACTATTTAGATTGCTCTAGCTGCCCAGGAGAGGAAGAAATCAGGCAAGGTCTGACTTTTATTTACTTCCCTGTTGCTATGTTCTTGTGGAAATTTTTGTGTGGGAATTCTGAGAGTGTCTGAAAGTAGAATCCAGATGCTCACTTTCAACATAGGGAATGAGTTGAGTGTTTAAGTGCCTGGCTTTAGAATCCTACAGCTGTGGGTGAGAGACCTCCCTCCATGTCTTACCACCTGTCACATGTAGTACATTATACCAAACCACTCCAAGTCTCTCTTTTCTGCAAACAGAAATAATATAAATTCCATCTCATACAATTGTGAAGATGAGATGATGCATGTAAAGAGCTCAGCACATTGCCTAGCCCCAACAAACACTTGTAAATGTGAATTAGTATTTTTAGGAGAACGCTGTTGATGAGCATTTGTGGGATTTTTGAAAATACTGAGATAGATTTCACAGTTGTTCACTTTTGTCCATTGATTGATCAAGGTCTGCTTGTAAGACTGTGGAATTTTGCAAACCATGGCCTCTGCCTTGGTTTCAAAAAATACCAGATAAGAAAAAATAGAGTCCACATAAATTTTCCATCTAGTTCACTTCCTGATCACTTAGTATTTTGCCTGTAAATGTTGAGTAAGATTGTTGGATCTAATGCAGCATAAACACACACTGGTATGATTTAATGATAAGCAGCATAATTATCACCTTGTATCACTAAGGGGTTGTTTTTCAGTTTTGATAGGCCAGATACAGAGTGCCTTTATCAGGGCTTAGAGTAGTCTTCTTCCTAAGGCATGGTCTTTCTAGGGTTTATCAAATGCTCAGAGTGTCTAGTGAGGTCTCTCTACTTTGGCAGATTGAAACTTGAACATTTCCAGATCTTATGGGAAGTTGTTCAGCCCATAGGTCTATAGTTGTTCTTTCTCTTGCTTTGTGGAGTCTTGTTCTGTGCATCTGTTGCCTAGTATTCAGCGAAAGACTCAAGAGGGCCCCTGTGCAGGTTTCTGGAACTCCTTTTATTTCTTTATAGCACTTTTTTCAAGTTGGAATTGTGTATTTGTACATACAAATTACCCAGCCCCTTTCTGTCTAGTACCATGCCCAGTGAATTCCAGCTGCCTCAGTGGCCTTGAATTCTGATCTGTTTCCTCCCACTCCACACTGAGATCTGCAAAGTACTTCCAGGCTCACCTTGTTCGTTTCCCATCTTTCAGGGATCATATTTTGCCTGTTGTCCAACATCTGAAAACAGTTATTTCATATGTCTTGTCAAGTTTAATAATTTTAGGAGGAAAAGTTTCTCTGTGGTGACCAGAAGCATTAGTTGTTGTGTTGTGTCTGACTCTTTGCGACCCCGTCGACTGTAGCCCACCTCTGTCCATGGGATTTTCCAGGCAAGAATACTGGAGTGGGTTGCCATTTTCTTCTCCAGGTGGCCAGAAGTGGAAGTCCTTTTCCATTTTTAGTCCTCATTGCTTTACCACAGGATCTCTACAATGAAGAATCTTACCTCAGTGCTGTAGTGGTGAGAAATTTGCTTTCACACCATATACTTTTATCAAGTTTCTCTTATGACTAAAGGTCTGAGCAGGACAGGTGTTGGGTATGGAGCAGAGAATAAGCCTATCATTGAGAACAGAAAAAAAATTAACTCGCCAGTAACTGAAGGAGTACATGTAGCTGTGTGCTTGAGCTATTTAAGATTCCAGATCATATAGATGACAGCCTATGTGATGGGTTCATTTCTGAACTCTTTTCTAATAAACCTTTATTAAAAACACTTACTGGTTATATTGGTGGTAATTGGAATCATTGTAATCTATGCTTATTTCCATGCTCTAGAGCTAGAAAGGCTTGAATCTTTCGAAAAGGACAGGGCTTTCCTATGAGCAAAGAACCTTCAAGGCACAGAGTCATGCAAGAAGGCTTATTTTCTTTAGTCATCATAAGCACAGTAATTATAATAAAATAAGCTAATAATATGGGGCTTCCCTGGTGACTCAGTTGGTAAAGAATCCCCCTGGAATGCAGGAAACCACCTGCAGTGCAAGAGACCAGGGTTTGATCCCTGGGTCAGGAAGATTCTCTGGAGAAGGAAATGGCAACCCACTCCAGTATTCTTGCCTGGAAAATTCCATGGACAGAGGAGTCTGGTGGGCTACATTCCATAGGGTCACAAGAATCGGACACAACTTAGTGACTAAACCAACCAATCAACAAAGCTAATAATATATGTCTATGCCAGTTTCTTCATATATTAACTTGGGTGAGACAATCGCATATTGATATCTTTCATAAAGCCGTATCAACAAGAATGGGCTATTACCCATAGTATGACTAGGTAAAGAAAAATGCAATAAAATATGATTTAAAGGGCCTAGAGTCTTTCAGTCATCTTTTTGCTTAATATATATATATAAAATAATATAAAAATTGAAAAAAACTCCAGAAAAATAATTAGTTTGTTTTTCTTCTTGGTAGGTGGTAGGGACCCACTGGTGAGAAAATGTTCATTAGTAGGTTTCTGCTGCAGATAATGTTTGCTGGCATCAGTGTAGAATGTTTATCTTTGCTTGCAAGCGATATTGCCTGTATCATGAATAACTTTGAGGAAAACACAAAAGGAAAATCCCTAAATTTAAATTTGCGTATATATTGCAGTTCTGTGTTTCAAGTGTCTAATGCTATTAATTCAAATGCCATGATTTTCTTTTCTTCTCCATGATCATTTTGACTTGGATGAGTCTGGAAAAGCATTTGCAAGAAGATAAAACATCTTTGTTTTATGACTGGTCTATGGGTCTACTGACTCGAGCCTTCTTAGGGCCCTGAACTCTGAGAATTTCCTATCTATTTGGAACTTTAAATAATCTTTAAAAAGGAAACTGCTTTGATGTTTGCCTTTTCATTCTTTTGAGCGTGTAACTTTCTTATGCTAATTGTCTATATAATAATGTGCAATCATCTAATGAAGACGATGGAGTATTGGTATTATCCTCCTTTTACAGAGGAGGAATCAGAGGTATGGATGGAAAGATTTTGGGATTTGCCCATTGTCACCCACAGACAATTAAGTGTCCTGATCAGAACTGGGACTAAAGAGTGGGTCTAGTAGAAAGAGCATTGGTGAACAGGAGGAAAGGACTTCATTGTATTTCTTTCCCTGTCCTCAATTTAGGCTAATTTCTTATCTGAGTCTTATTTTCCTCATTTACAAAATACTGGGATAGGATAGGCAAGCTCCCAGGGCCTTTCAGCTCTGACTTGTTATGGTCATTTGACTCCCTTTGTCTTTTCTCCCAGAGTACATTACTTCCTTTGCCTTTTATCTGTAAATATCTGGATCACATTTGGTTTGCATTTCTCCACTCTGCCTGTGCCCCAGTGATATAGTTTTTTTTGACTGTAAGTAGTTTTTTTGACAGAGAACCAATGGTAACCCACTCCAGTACTCTTGCCTGAAAAATCCCATGGATGGAGGAGCCTGGTAGGCTGCAGTCCATGGGGTTGTGAAGAGTCGGACACGACTGAGCAACTTCACTTTTCAGTTTCACGCATCGGAGGAGGAAATGGCAACCCACTCCAGTGTTCTTGTCTGGAGAATCCCAGCGATGGCAGAGCCTGGTGGACTGCCATCTATGGGGTTGCAGAGTTGGACACGACTGGAGCAGCTTAGCAGCAGCAGTTTTTCTGAAGAGCTTAAAAGAAAAAAACATTTAGTCACATAGTCTGTGTTAACTGTGTGATTTAGAAGCTGTCTTGTTGACTTTCTCATTGCTCTTTTAATATTTTACTATTGTAATGTATGGTATTTTTATTACAAATTTACATATGCTTATGTAGTTCAACTAAAGTATGGGAGAAGCCATCACTGTATTTTCATATACGGTCACCTGCAAATCCATAAGGATTCACCATTGTTTTCATTACTAATCACTTTTGTGGCATGGGTCTCATACTAGCCTTATTATAATGTAACAAGGGAAGGTAATCAATAACTTACCTTCCTTACAAAAATGAGGCTAGAAGAGAAAACTAAAGAATGGTTATTTCCATGCTGTTTTATTTACTCCTGAACTTAAGGACATTATGCTGAAGTATTTCAAGATAAAATATGTGCTTCAAAGTCTTCAAAATAATTAAAAAATATAACTAAAATAATGAAGAACTGCTAAGACTACTGGACCTTTCAACTAGGTTATGGAATGCATACCAAAGTTGGGCCTTTTTGGAGCCCATTTTCGGACTTTTCTGTGACCGATAAGTCTCTACTTTGCTATTAAAATTGTGATTTCAGTTTCAGACAGTTGAGCCATAAATTGCTGAGATCTGGGATAAATGGCCAATTATATTAGAACAAATGTCTATTGTTTTATTCGGGGAAGGAGAGAGTTCACTGTACTACTACTTAGAGTGATTATTTCAAATTTTCCTCCTGAAGAAAAAGTCCATGCCATATTTGTGGAAATGGTTAAGTGACCACAGGAACGAAGAATTTGGGGATGATTTAGTGCAGATCATCTTGCAGGTTCCCCGGCATGTGCATTTTAAACAGTCCTATGTTGTGTCCAAGTTTGCCAAAGTGTAATCTGTGAGCAATTGAGGCAAAATCAAAATCAGAAACCTAGGAGAGTAATATTGTTTTGGAATTGTAAGCAAAAGACCTTGGTTTGGGTTGTTACGTCTGGAACCAAAATGTCACATGTGGCATACATCACTTGAAGTTTATTATTTTAACCTTTAGGCCTCCTTGTTGAAAATTTATGCTATTTAGTGCCTTGCATCCCAGTATAAGCATTTCTAGTCTATTGTATGTGAGTCTGTGCCAGCTACATGGTGAGCATGGTGAAACCATAGCTTGGATGGCTAGAAGGGCCCCTCTGTGGTTCCACCCTTTTACTGGAACTGCCAAACCCAATAGGTCCGAGGGGGTGCTTAAAAATGAAAGCATGGCACCAGGTAATTGAAACCATTCCCTACACATCTGGGGAAAAACCCAATCTAGTCACACTCTCTGCTGAAAAAGAAATCATCCCATGCTATTGCCAGGAGTTGCAAGAAAGTAAAAGTGGTGTCATTTTACGTTTACAGAAGCATTTAGCATTTTCTCAGACAGACTCAAAAGCTTGTGGTTACAAAGTGTGAAATTCTTATTAAAATTCCTCATGAAATCAACAGAACCCATATCTGGCAATTGTTCCAAGGCCTCCTTTCTTTCCATTTGTACATTGTGGCAGTTATCCTACTGATCCATTCTCTTCTCCATAGCAAACAAACCTACCCCACTTTCCTATTCATTTGCTAATTTGTCCTAGTCAGGAAAATTTTGTCATTCATGCTAAGTTCACCCTCAATGCCATGGCCTCCTTCATGCTGGCAAGAGGCAGATTGCCCTCTGGGCTTAATCAATGGTTGTGACCCCAACAGAGAGCTAGGTATGATGACAGGGAGTGTGTGTTTTGCTTTTAAATCTAAATAAAGATTTACGGATTCAGAATTTGACAGCCTTGTGCAGAATTTGAACCTTCCACCTGCGATCCAAAGTTACTTGCCAGCAATGGATTTATATGTTCTCCAACATTTCATGTCACTTTCAGTGATGATAGTAATACGACACTCTACTGTTTCTGAGCTTCTTTCACTATCATGGTTATTCTTACAGTAACAGCTTTGGGGACAGATTGGGTAGGAATTATTTCTTCCACTTTGGAAATGAAGATCTTGAGGCTCAGAAAAGTTAATAGCTTTCTCAAGGTTGCACAGCTTGTGAAGTAGGACGTGGCTGTCAAACAGGTCTTCTCGCTTTGAACCCTGTGTTCTTTCCATTAGCATGTGGTACCTCTTAGGTTTCTTACATCTTATCACCAAAGAAAATTTTATTTTGGACAAGTTTTCAAAGCAGTTTTGATGGAATGTGTTCAAATGCTGTTTACATGGAACCGGCAACAATGAAATGTGCGATTTCTCAATCAGGATGGTGCTTGTTATCTTGGAATCCTGGAACTGTCGAGGATCAGTGTGAAATGGTTTTATCCTTCTCTCTTTGTCTAAGCACAATAATTTGCCTGTTCTTTTGCTCTTGTATATCCTTGTATTTTATAGTATCGGTAGTCATGTATCTGTATATTTCTACATCTCTAATGTAAGCTCCCAATGCCCAGTTATCATTGTATTCATCTTTGTATGCTTCATTGAACTTTTTTCCAGTGTTTTGCATGACGTAAATACTCAGTGAATATTTAGTAAAAAGAATCAAAGATGAGATAGCAGAGTTTCAAGAGTCCAGATGTACTTCTATGTACCATTTATATTAGTCCTGCCCAGTATAACTTTCTGCAGTGATGGAAGTGCTTCATATTTGAGCTGTCCAACACAAGAGCCATTAGTGGCTAATGTGATTTGGGAACATAATTCTTTAATTAATATAAAGTAATTTAGATTTAAATAGCGCATGTGGCTGATGGTTACCATATTAGACAGGGTAGTTCTAAATTTCCATGTATTTGAATGTTGCTGGATCTCTCAAATCTGACTGTATTTAGGTCCCTCCATATATACAGGTGGTTTTCATTATGTTTTTGGTGGGGTTGCCGAGCCAGTAAGGTGATGAAGGGTGCACAGAGATTTTCTCTTGCACCTGAGCTGGAGATCCTCCCTGCCCTTTGAGCCTCCCCACTGCCCCTCCCTGTCCTGGAGTGTTTTCTGGAAAGCAGGCGTGACTTGTCTCTTGGAGTTGCAAAGTGTTGGAATGGGCTCAAGGAGATGACGGTGGGAATTTCTTAGTTCTTGAGGGTCAATGTTATTTTGTCTGGATGTGTAGGAAAGAAAATGTCCATCATTTCTAAAAAAAGCAAGTCTGCAGTCAGAAGAAAGAGGAGGGTAGGCAGCTAACATTTATCGAACAGATTTCCTCATACACAATCTAGGTGATGCACCACTTGGGCTAAGAATCTTTAGGCTTTGCCTGTCTCCTTAACACAGAAGGAGGTATACATCACCTGTAAGCATTAATCTGCATTTCTTTTTGTTATGAAACTTTTAAATTTCTGCTCTGAAGAAGTCAGCTAGGAATTAATAGAAAAATCTCCCCCCATTACCCTTCTCCAACAGTAGCAGAGACTGCCCAGGAAGAGAGAGATGCTGTTCATGCAGGGTGGACCCTTTTGATCTCCCTGGCTTCTAAGAACCTCCGTTCCTCATCCTGTGGCTTCAGCTAACTGCTCTGGAGGAGGCAAAAGGTTAAACATAGAGAGAGGCAGGAGTGAAATGGCAGCC
The DNA here is from genome assembly GCA_006408675.1 of Madoqua kirkii. NCBI lineage: Eukaryota > Metazoa > Chordata > Mammalia > Artiodactyla > Bovidae > Madoqua > Madoqua kirkii. Next base: position 25,702 of record SJYC01062076.1, read on the forward strand.
AAATGGGAGAGCCCAAGTGGGTCATTGAACAAGTATCTATATGCTATGATGTGATTCTGGTGGCGAGTCCTTTCTCAGGATGTAAACAGGTTATAAAAACAGAGTTTTGAGATCTTTGTGCTCTGTTAGAAGTAAAACAGATATTTATGAAATGGCAGTAGATGCATTGTTAGTAGCTACTATCAGTGAATCCTAATTTCAGAATTAAAAGTTGAGATTTAAGGACTGGCATCTTTATTTGTAAAAAGACTCAAGAGAACCTACTGAGATTCAAAAAGCAGGATCTGCCCTGAAGTGCTTACTAGCTCAGACTGACAAAACCAGTAGATATTAATATTCTGTATTGTATATGAAACTGGCACTGAAAATAGTTTTTCCTTTTAAAAAATATGTTCAGATTAACATTTTAACTTTTTTCCTTTTTCTGGTGGAGGTGGGAGGTAAGCATTATCTGTCCCTTTAGGCATAAGACAAAAGCAAATCACAGACAGGGAAGTGACCTGGCTAAGCTCTCAGAGTAGTCATGTCTCTGTCTACACTGGCATTTGAACAGGGAACTTCAAACCCAGCAGCCACCAAGCTGGCCTTTCTCCTCAGGAGTAAGATGACAGCTCCAATCTCTTAGCAAATGTAAAGGATCTTGTGTATATAGAATACATAAGTAAATGTGAGGAGGAGGGAAAGAGACTCAGTCTGGTAAAGTTGATGGAGAGAAGACAAATTACCTGGACTCGGTTCTGATTCACTGAACTTTTTTTAAAATAAGCTTTTGGTTTTGAAATGATTTTAAATGTATAGAAAAGCTCCAAAGATAGTGCAGAATATTCCCATATAAATGTCATGGTTTCCTCTGATACTAGCATTTTATATTTGATTTCCTTAATTTTGCAATCACTTTGAATGCATGCGTGCATGCCTGTGTGCTCAGTCTCTCAGTCGTGTCCGACTCTTTGCGACCCCATGGACCTGCCAGGCTCCTCTGTCCATAGACTCCTCCAGGCAAGAATACTGGAGTGGTTTGCCAGTGTCCAAGGGATCTTTCCTACCCAGGAATCGAACCTGTTCCCCCTAAATGCATGAATACCCCTTAAATAGAACCTTGTCTACAGGTGGGTTTGTTTCTATCACTTGCCTATAACATTTTCCAAAAATTTACTGCCAAGAGAGACTAACCTACATATCTGATAAGGATTCAATAAATGAACACTAAAATTGCTATATAAAGTCACTGGAGAGTTTTACCCACAGCTCCCATTGCTACAAAAGGGTAAGGAAGAGAAGAAAGAAGAATATTTGATAGCATAACAGGAGAAATAACTTTCAACTAAAAAGAGAGCCTTTTCTGGTAACTTTTAGTTCAGAAGGCACTTCTTCCGCTCAGGAACCATTGAGGCTTTATCGCAATGTGGCAATGAGAGATGGTTTTTCAAATAGCATTTTACTAAGTAAACATCAAAGTAGATATGCATTTCCCCAAATCCTTGGATTTGTAGAACTATAAATAGAAACAGAATTAACTAGGACTAGAAAAATCTGGTTGATGGTGAGGGTTCAGGAGGGAGGAGCCATGGGTGTACCTATGGCTGATTCTTGTTAATGTTTGACAGAAAACCACAAAATTCTGTAAAGCAATTATCCTTCAATTAGAAAATAGTGGCAGAAAAATTAAAAAAAATTGGTTGATAATGATGCTCAACTTTCAAGTTGAAACTCTGAGCAATTACAAACTGAGTGAGGAATTTCTACAATGCTTGCAAGCAGGTGAATCATAGATCAGTGGAGGATATGGAAGTGCATGGGACCCAAGAAGATCAGAATGCCGCAGAGAAGTGCCAGTGATGAAGAGTACACGGGAAGGAACCAGCCTGAGTTCATCTGTCATTCAGTGAGGAGCAACCGACACTACGTACTGGACTAATACAACAATTATATTTGATTGTTTTTTGAGTTCCTTAAATTTGCATTTCTGTTTAAGCAAAAAACTATACAAGAAAGGATATGACATTTCTAATATTCGACCATTTTTATCCCTCCAACTGGGGCTTCCATATTGTTTCCCCTCAGTTCAGTTCAGGCGCTCATTCATCTCCGACTCTTTGCAACCCCATGAACCACAGCATGCCAGGCCTCCCTGTCCATCCAACTCCCAGAGTTTACCAGTATCCATGTCCATCGAGTCGATGATGCCATCCGACCATCTCATCCTCTGTTGTCCCCTTCTCCTCCTGCCCTCAATCTTTTTGAGCACCAAAGAACTGATGCTTTTGAACTGTGGTGTTGGAGAAGACTCTTGAGAGTCCCTTGGACTGCAAGGAGATCCAATCAGTCCATTCTGAAGGAGATCAGTCCTGGGATTTCTTTGGAAGGAATGATGCTAAAGCTGAAACTCCAATACTTTGGCCACCTCATGCGAAGAGTTGACTCATTGGAAAAGAGTCTGATGCTGGGAGGGATTGGGGGCAGGAGGAGAAGGGGACGACTGAGGATGAGATGGCTAGATGGCATCATGGACTCGATGAACGTGAGTGTGAGTGAACGCCAGGAAATGGTGATGGACAGGGAGGCCTGGCATGCTGCGATTCATGGGGTTGCAAAGAGTTGGACACGACTGAGTGACTGAACTGAACTGAACTGAACACAGTCAGGAAAGTTATTTTTGATCTCTTCTGGGCTCCCATGACACTTTGTTCCTAAAGCTTTTCAAATGATGTTGCAGTGAACCCGTGCATTCACAAAGGCCTCTCTAGTGGCTTTTGATTGTTTTGAAGACTGGGACCGTGCACTACTGATTAAATTATACCTGATGTTTTTTGCTGTGCCTGGAATATGACATGTGATCAAGAGATGTTGGATGAATGAGGGGAAGGATGAATGAATAGAGCTGTATATGACTTCTCTAAAAAGGAGAAAGTTGAGAAGTATTGAGTTCAAAGGATATGGGTCTTAAGCACTGCTGTCTCTTCCCCATCCTCAGCATCTCTATTTTCTGACCTTTGAACTACTTTATCATCTCTCATTTTCATCTATTATCTTTTGATTCACTTCTCAACCATCATCTCTATTTCCTAACCTATTCATAAATTTATACTGTAGCTCTTAACACTGATCATTTCCGAAACAGTATCAACAGAGAGGAAAGATGTGATTACTTTGCTTTCACAGTGACTTTGAAATCCTGCTGTTTTTTTGCTGATATTTAATGGGAGCTGGAATTGTGTTCATTATTGGAAGAGCAGTATGATCCCTTAGCAGGAGAGACAAGTATGTAAAGTGAGAAGGCCTGAGAAGGATCATGTCCTCATAATTTAACTACTGTATACAGACTGTGCCCCGCATCAAGGCATTTGGCCTACACGGCATGTGTGGGTTGAAATTCAGGAGACACTCCATTTGCCAGATCTTGTTCTGCAATCAATCAAAGTGTGTGCCTATTAAATTTACACCAAAACACACTACAGGGAGCAGTGCAGTATGTTGTTTATGTTGGGAAATCTGCTTAATCTCTGAAGCTTCGATCTGTTTTCTGACTGTGGATACTACTTAGTCTGCTCCATGGGCTCATTTATTCCTTCATTCATTTATTCCATCATTACAAAACCTTGCTGAAGACTTAGCCAAGCATGAAAGAGCTTAAGCTTTGGAATCAGATGCCATTAAATGATGATATTTTTATATTATTTTTATTTGGTTCCTCTGAAGTGGGTTGAAACTTCCCCAAATTCAGGAAAACAAAACAAAACACCCACCCATGATGAATTTATGCATATAGTCACCAAACAATATAACTAAAACATAGATTTTGATTCACTTATCTAAAAAGCTCACAGGGGACTTCCCTGTCAGTCTGGTGGTTGAGACTCCATGCTTCCAATGGAGGGTGTGGGTTCCATCCCTGTTGGGCAACTAAAGTCCCACACGCCTTGCAGCACAGCCAAAAAAAAAAACAAAAAAAAAACAACAAAAAAACCCACACCTCACCAGAATATTCAATACCCAAGCACGGACACCCATTCCTACACCTTTGGGTAGTTCCTCTTCTGGTTCCTTCTCAGATCTCACCTGTTTCAAGGTAAATGCTAAATCAAGGTTCCTCGTATTTCTGGGAGATCACAAGTCTTGAGTAGGCTGATTTATCTGGATAATGTAGTCTTTGCCTTCATTTGGGAAAAGAGCCATTTTGGAGTGGAGAATGTTTACATGAAGTCACGAACATTCTCCTCCACCCTCATGGATAAACAGAGGGGTATTTATTTATTTATTTGCCACAACTCACTCTATTATTTGAGAACTTTCATTATTTGAGATTTTTTCCTGTGATATACTTAACTAAGCTCCAAGCCAGACTCTATCTCCACTGTCCCCACCAAACCTGTTTATCTTCCTGGCTTCATTATCTCATAATGGCAACAGCCGCCCACCTACCTACATAAGACAGTTTAGACTCCTTACTCCTGCTTACTTACCAGCCACTTATCCCCTCTTATAAATTATGCCTCCTGGTTATCCACCCCTCTTCCTCATTTCTGTTGTCAGTGCCTTTTTCAGGACCTCAGCATGTTCCCTGGGCTCCTTCCTTCATTTTGACTATTAAAAAAATTTTATATGGGGCCATAGTCTGTTAACAATGTTGTGATAGCTTCAGGTGGACAGCAAAGGGACTCAGCCATACAGATGCCTGTATCTATTCTGCCTTGACTAACTCTTCTTGATCTTTAGCTGTTACTTAACCTCCAGGCTGGCGTTTGAAAAAGAGTCCCTCTTCATGGCCATTGTCACCCATTAGCACTTTAACTGCACTTGTCTCTTTACTCTTGTACCTATTTTTCAACTTGAACCATCATTCAAAGGAGAAACAAATTAAAATTTAATTTTAAAGTAAAAAAAATTGTTGATAGCCCACAAAAGATGCAGTTTTTGCTGATGACAACTTTCCTTTTACAAACAGCTAGACTCCTGGTTGGTTTCCTTATAGGATTGAGTGTAGGGAGGGATGATGGACTAAAAAGTGTCATTACCTGCAGTGGGAGGAGAGGAAGACCTACAGCGATGGCAAAATCCACAGTCCTTCGCTCAGAACTCGAGACCCTTTCTCCCCCTCCTCCTTCTCTTGTCTCTTTCTTTACCTCCCACACCCTCCATCCTCTCTTCCTCCTCCCCCTCTTCTCATCCTCAAGCCATCATATCGACCAGGATTGTGCTAAGCAATGGATGTGGCCAAGCCGGGAGGCCTATTCTGCTGGTGCTTACTCGCGATGTGAACCCAATCTGTACGCCACCTCTGTACACATCCTCTCTTGCCCCGCCCAGCCTTGCCTCTGCTGATTCCACATGACTCTTTTGGACTTGCACACAGCTCTCTCTTCTTCCACCTTGCAGTCTTCCAATCAGCTGAAACAAATTTTGCTATATTTCCTCTAGGCTTTTGTCATCTTTTTCCTGTCGTATTGAAGTTTCATTCTGATGAAGAGTTTGAGTTTCTCAGTGTCCCTCTCAGAGCATGATGTTCAGACACAAGGAGGTAGCTGACTGTGCACATTGGATAATAACCCTGACTTCTTTGTTCTGAACATGTTGCTCTTGTGCACACCTCACAAGATTGTGTTTGCTTCCTTTGTGGAGTCCAGAAATATTGTTGACTTACTTATATAAAACTTCGGACTTCCCAGGTGGTGCTAGTTGTAAAGAACCCACCTGGCAATGCAGGAGACATAACAGATGCAGGTTCGGTTCCTGGTAGGGAAGATTCCCCTGGAGGAGGACAGGACAACTCACTCCAGTATTCTTGCCTGGAGGATCCCCAAGGACAGAGGAGCCTAGTGGGCTCTAGTCCATAGGGTTGCCCAGTCAGACATGACTGAAGTAAGTTAGCACAACTTAGCATGCAGCATGCTTCATATGGACATATTGTAATCTATGTGATTAATTCCTCTTGTTGGGCTTAAAGTTTGTTTCTGGCTTTTCCTAGGTAAGCTTTTCTAGGTGAGAAGGTCTGAGGTTCAACTTTAGTTATTAGCATTGTGCACTAGTTTTAAACCATATAATTTGAAAAAATCAGATAAATAATATGTGCAATAACAGGAATTGATGTGTCTGTGTTTTGCATCAGTTCAGTTCAGTCGCTCAGTCGTGTCCGATTCTTTGCAACCCCACGAAACACAGCATGCCAGGCCTCCCTGTCCATCACCAATTCCCAGAGTTCACTCAGACTCACATTCATTGAGCCAATGATGCCATCCAGCCATCTCATCCTCTGTCGTCCCCTTCTCCTCCTGCCCCCAATCCCTCCCAGCATCAGACTCTTTTCCAATGAGTCAACTCTTCGCATGAGGTGGCCAAAGTATTGGAGTTTCAGCTTTAGCATCATTCCCTCCAAAAATATCGCAGGACTGATCTTCAGAATGGACTGGTTGGATCTCCTTGCAGTCCAAAGGACTCTCAAGAGTCTTCTCCAACACCACAGTTCACAAGCATCAATTCTTTGGTGCTCAGCCTTCTTCACAGTCCAACTCTCACATCCATACACGACCACAGGGAAAACCATAGCCTTGACTAGACGGACCTCAGTTGGCAAAGTAATGTCTCTGCTTTTGAATATGCTGTCTAGATTGGTCATAAATTTTCTTCCAAGGAGTAAGCATCTTTTAATTACATGGCTGCAATTACCATCTGCAGTGATTTTGGAGTCCCCCAAAATAAAGTCTGACACGGTTTCCACTGTTTCCCCATCTATTTCCCATGAAGTGATGGGACCAGATGCCATGATCTTTGTTTTCTGAATATTGAGCTTTAAGCCAACTTTTTCACTCTCCTCTTTCACTTTCATCAAGAGGCTTTTTGGTTCCTCTTCACTTTCTGCCGTAAGAGTGGTGTCATCTGCATATCTGAGGTTATTGATATTTCTCCCGGCACTCTTGATTCCAGCTTGTGTTTCTTCCAGTCCAGTGTTTCTCATGATGTACTCTGCATATAAGTTAAATAAGCAGGGTGACAATATACAGCCTTGACGTACTCCTTTTCCTATTTGGAACCAGTCT
>SJYC01062080.1:0-42464 GCA_006408675.1 Madoqua kirkii
AGCAGAAAAACATTTCGAGGAATTGAAAGACTTTTCTTCTCCTTTGCCCATCTGGTACCAAGACAGGTTGAATAAACAATGGAGATCTGGGAAATTAATCTTACAGGGAAAGGGGTATCCTTGTATGTCCCCAGATGAATCCAACAAACTCACATGGCTCCCTCTTCGGAAGATCTGACACAATGAGGCCTCCAGCCTTCAAGATAAGAGGCGAGAAAACCAAAACCGAAGGAGGAAGAAATTCCAATATGAGCCATGGCAGCTCTAAAGATCTTCAGAAAGCACCGCCATCGGGGGCATCAACCTTGTGATCTGCCATCTTGGGGACAAATAAAAACCCTTACAATAATCAAGCTGAAAATCCGGTTTCTCAACAGAGAAAGCCTCGGAGTCCTGTAAGTATTTTTGTTGCCCTGCTTGCTTTGCTTGCTTGCGCCTCCCCACCCACTAAAGCTGAACTAATTAATCACACTTACTGGGCTTACATACACAACCCCCCTTTACTTCAGGTTGTAGAATAGACAAGGAAAGAACCAACTGTATTAACCAATGACTCCATAAATATGCCTTCTCCCTGGAGCCTTAAAGGGCCCTCACACTCTGAAGAAGGGAAACTAACTTCTCTCTAGGTTATGAAGCGGAGAAGGCAATGGCATCCCACTCCAGTACTCCTGCCTGGAAAATCCCATGGATGGAGGAGCCTGGAAAGCTGCAGTCCATGGGGTCACTGAGGGTCAGACACGACTGAGCCACTTCACTTTCACTTTTCATTTTCATGCATTGGAGAAGGAAATGGCAACCCACTCTAGTGTTCTTGCTTGGAGAATCCTAGGGATAGGGGAGCCTGGTGGGTTGCCATCTATGGGGTCACACAGAGTCGGACGACTGAAGTGACTTAGCAGCAGCACCAGCAGGTTATGAAGTCCTTCCTTTGTCTATGGGCCCAGCAAAATTATGCATAAACGTTAGCTGACAAACTTGGGCTTTTGCCCTGCCTCCAAAAGAGTTTTGGACATTGCTTAGATTATTTACTGCCCTTTCTTTGTCCGTGAACCATGTTTATACTACTGAAACGTTAAGGAAAGAAAAAAAAACACTATGCAAAGGGTTTACTAATAAGAAATTTAAATATACTTTGGTTCGTTGGGACAAATGTCAGGGCAAATCAGGAAAATTAATCATACGATTGTCGATTGGGGACCCCATGGTATGTGGTTATCTAACTGCTCAGATGATATTAACAGCATTGTGTGTGATTATGCTACTCAAGTAGCATAGGAGATTACTAACACTACAATGGAACATTACCATGATAAACGATTTCTTGGGTGGCTTGAAGGTGGAATGGCACCCCCCCCCCCCATCCTCAAATCATCCTTAATAAACAGATTTGGCCTGAACAATGGGACATCTGGAAACTTGCTGCATCCACCCAAGAATTTGGGATTTGGACTGGACATTGCACAGGGACCAACTGTAGTCATGAAACTATTTCTCTCATTATAATCAACCATATTTCATACAAGCTTTCGTTCCCTTTCCTTTTATTCTAGCTATAGGAAGTTTACAATTAAGACTTTATGTTCTGTAACTTGTATAAATTGCAAATTATATACCTAACTCTTCTGTTTTCTTAAGAAATGAACCCCTTTTGACTCTTCGATCTTGACGAAGTCTGTGGTTACCAATAAATCTCCAGTGGCCCTGGGAAGGCCCCATGGCTGGACTTGCTTCCTGGTTACTTACTAAACTGCTCTGGCGATCTAAATGATTCACTGGATGGCTGATTCTTGGCATTTTGGGATTAATAGCTATTTGCACCACTGCTGCAGTCACTGGCATTGCTTTACAAACCTCAATTCAAACACATAATTTTATCCAAAATTGGACTAAAGATGCTCATATTATGTTGGCCACTCAGGCTCAGATAGATGAGGATATTCAAGATGAAATACAGGAACTAAAAACTGCCATCAAATGGGTTGGAGACCAATTAATAGATGTACAAAAACAGGTGATGCTAAAATGTGATTGGAATTCTACTCAATTTTGTGTACTCCTATTCAATTCAATAATAGTACCTGCAACTGGGAACAAACCAAATTTTATTTACAAAACATGTGATAATGCCTCTCTGAATGTACAATTATTACAAAAAGAAATATTTGAAACCTTTTCTAAAAATCTGCCTTCTTCCACTAATTTGGAAACTTTAGCTGAATAACTAGCTGATCAATTATCTGGGCTAGAGCCACGTGGATGGTTTCAAAGCATTACTCACATCATCGGCTCTGGAATTGTAATTTTGTTATTACCTTGACAATTATATTTGTCGTTTACCATTGCTTTCATGCAAAAATTGTTAAAACTAAACAAACTCAAATGGTCAGAACCCTTTTTACAATTATTGTAAATAAATAAGGGGGAATTGTCAGGGAAGGTTTAACAGGAGGATTCCTACGTGCCGTTTCTCTAAATCCTCTGTGCCTTATCAGTTTCTGTTGTCAGAAACCTCCCAAGACTGAGGTCATAGGATGAAACAGGCTTGAATAACCTTCAGTAAACATTCTCCTCATGACAAAGCTGCTTAGTCTCGATCCTCTTTCTTGAGATATCGATTGTCTCCTGACCTTGTGACCTTTATTCATCTCTTATTCCCTTGTTAACAGTTGTTGTACATTTGGTTTTCTGATCTTTATCATTATCGAAAGAAATTTCTTGTGCAACAGCCTATGTATACTCACAGAAAGATCATTAAAGCACCTTTGCTTCACCAGAGCTTTGGTCCCTGTGTCTTTTTTCTCTCTGTTTCTCTTTCTTACTGTCAACAACAGACCGCCAGGCTCCGGTCCATTAAATGACCTCAACAGATTCCAACACAATATATTCTTTAATCCTATAACTATTGCTAATACAGCTTTATTGGTTTAAAAATTTTTTAACTTACCGCAAGGGGATATTTTGACAAAAGTAGAAACACATTACGAGGCATTAAAGGATACCTCTCTTCCTCTGCCCATTTGATATCAAGAAAGGTTGACTAAACAATGGAAATCTGGAAAATTAATATCACAGGGAAAGGGGTATGCTTGTATTTCTCCAGATGGACTCAACAATATCAGTTGGCTCCTTCTTCGGAAGATCCGCCCCAGGGGAGCCACCAGCATTCAAGACAGAGAGAAACGGTGAATGCCGGAGCCACCATGGGAGATCCCACCCATGACCAGGTCATGCAGAGGAGACCTGGTGAGCAAGGCGGATCAGGACTTGAGGCACCCCGCTGGACCTGCTCGAGCATATAACCCCAAACCAGAATCTGTCTTATTTTATGCCTTTCATCAACTCTTCTGACATTAACAGGGGGCTATCCCCGACCACCTTTCTCTGGAGAAAGTCTACTTAGGGCTCTAGCTAATAAGTCTCCTGGGCATGCTAGGAGTGTTTCAGTTCAAACCTCTCTGATGGCTTTGGCTTTCTAGCTTACCTGACAGGTTTACCCAGACTCTTGCAGCTATACATGTGATTGTTCACAGCCTCCCAATCGTGAGAGGCACAGGAAGCCTAAAGCATTCTAAAAATATGGAGCCTTTCAAAGAGTTAAAAATTACTAGAATAGGGCTGGTGTAGGATTTCATTGTTGAGCCAATGCATGCTGCCAACATCCCATATCCCTTATCCACTGTGCACCTGCAATAGTTAATGTAGTTGGAATGTAAGAAAAACAAGTAGTAGCCTTGGAATTAACCACATCAGACCTTTGAGCTAATTGGCTCTTTCTCTGTTGTAATTCACTGCACCTTTGCTCAGTGAGAATGTAACTGTTTAGCACTTTCTGAGGCTGAGATAGATTAGAAATATAAAGAAAAAACACTTAAAGGGAAAATAAGTTTTCTGGTTGAGCAGCCTTTATCAAAAGAGGGTCATAGAACGTCCACAGGCCTCCAAGGCCAGAAGATAATGTACACAACAACATTTACGGGAAAGGTATGCAGAAAAAATCCTGGTTTCAATAAGGGCAAACTGCTGAAATGTTTGGGCTACCTCTGCATGACTTTGCATTTTTCATTTCCCTCTATGTAAAAATCAGAATATAAAAGTTCCTTTTGAAAATAAAGTTACAGGCCTCGCTCACCAAAGCTTGGTTTCCCCATGTCATTCTTTCTCTTTCCCTTTCTCCCTCTCCCTCCCTCTCTTTTGTGATCCCTTGGAGCACATTCATCCTGAGGGTATCCCTGGATCCTGCCAGGGCTGGACCCCAGAAGGTGAAATCCTCAGGAGGAGGAGTTTCCAGTACAGCCATGGCAACTTGAAAAATTTCTAATAAACGCCACAATCAAGGTCATTGACCTTATGATCTCCCCACTTGGGGACAGATAGAAATCTTAACTAATCAAGTTGAAAATCTGGTTTTTCAACAGGAAATGCCTTGGAATCCAGAAAATATTTTTGTCGCTATGCTTGGTTTGCTTGCTTTTCCTTCCCCCCACTCAGGTTGACTTGATTAATCACAGTTATTGGGCTTATATACCTAACACCCCTTTACTGCAGGTTGAAGAATGGACAGATATAGAACCGGTCATATCCACTAATGACTCAGTACACATGCCTCCTCCTTGGCTTGGAGGAGCCCTCTCATCCTGAGCAAGAAGGAAGATTAATTAACATTTCTCTAGGCTATAAAATCCTTCCTTTATGCACAGGCCCAACAGAATTAGGTATTAATGTTAGTCAACAAACATGGGCTTTAATCCTGCCTCCAAAAAAGAATTTCTGCACATTGTTTAGACTGTTTACTGCCCTGTCCTTTTATGAGAACCATGTCAATACTACCAGCACTCTAGGAAAAGGGCAAAAGTTGGAATGCAAGGGGTTTACTTATAAGGACTTTAAATCTACTCCTGTTTATTGAGATAGATGTCAAGCTAAATCATGGAAATTAATGTTTGTGGCTAATTACACTATTGTTGATTGGGGACCCTATGGTATGTGGTTATCTAACTTCTCAGATAATATTAATAGTACTATGTGTAATTATGTTACTCAAATAACATAAAAGATTACCAACAGTTCAATGGAACACTTCCATGACAATGGACTCCTTGCCTGGCTTGATGGCGGAATGGCACCTCTTCACGCTCAAATCATCCTCAATAAATGAACTGCGCCTGCACAATGGGACATGTGGAAACTTGCTACAAATACTGAAAAATTTACAACTTGGACTGGATATTTCAAAGGGACCAGTCATCGTCATAGTAACTATTCCTTCCATTATAATCATTCATATTTTATACAAGCTTGTGTTCCCCTTCCTTTTGTTATAGCCAAAGGAAACTTACAATTTAATAAGACTTTATGTTCTGTGACTTGTATATTTGCAAACTGTATACGTGTCTTAATTCCTCTATTTTTCTAAAAAAATCTCTTTCGATTCTTCAATCTTGACATAATCTGTGGTTGCCAGTAGACTTCCAATGACCTTGGAAAGAGGGTTCTATGGCAAGACTTGCCTCCCAGTTACTAAATTACTCCAACGATCTAAGCAATTCATCAGATGGTTGATTCTTGGCATTTTGCGGTTAACAGCCATTTGCACCACTTCTGCTCTCACAGACATTGCTTTACAAACTTAAAACACAAAACTTTATTCAAAATTGGACCAAAGATGCTCAGGTTCGAACAGATGAAAAAGTTCAAAATAAAAATCAGGAATTAAAATCAGCCATCCAGTGGGTTGGAGATCAATTAATAGATTTACAAAAACAAGTATTATTAAATTGTGATTGGAATTCTCAATTTTGTATCACTTCTCTTCGGTTCAACCATAGTGCTTACAATTGGGAACAAATCAAATTTCGCTTGCAAGATATGCATAATAATGCTTCCTTAAATGTACAATGGCTGCAAAAGGAAATCCTTGAAACCTTCTCTAAGAGTCTACCCTCTTTCAACATTGGAAACCTTAGCTGAACAGCTAGCTGATCAATTTTCTGGGCTAGACTCTCAAAGATAGTTTCAAGGCATTACACATAGTATTGGATCTGGAACTATAATGCTGATAATTATCCTGGTGATTATATTTGTAACATAATGATGCCTTTCAACTAAAATTGTTCAAACTAAACAAACTCAATTGGTCAGGGCTTTTTTCACAAAAGTATCTACAGTCATCTCCAATTATGAAAAAATAAAAAAGGGGGAACTGTCAGGGGACGTTCAACTTTAAGCGATCCAATATGTTAGTTTCTTCTTTTGTGTGCCGTTTTTCAAGGACTCTCTATTCCTTACCAGTTATTGGAAAACAGGAACGAGCAGAGCTGCAAGCAATTCTCAGGACTGAGGTCATGAGAAAGGACACCTGCTTGGATTTCTTTCAGTGACTCCCTTCCGTGACTTTTTACTTAAAGGTAATCTATTCAGTTATGACCCTCTTTCTCAGGATATGGAATGCTTTCTGGCCCTTTCAAGATTGCTATTTGCTTGGCTTTGCTTTTGCTCAATTTTTTTTTTTTTTAACTGCCTAAAGCTGCCTTCTATGAAGATATACTAAACATGCGTTTCTACAAATAGAGCAACCCGGTTTCACTTGAGACTCGGGTCCCCTGCATCCTTCTTCTCATTGACTCCAGTCCCCAGGTCCCCGGCTCTGTCTTCAATTTCCACAAATAAGAATAACTGTTCTTTAATCATACATACAACAGTTACTTCTATCCAATGGAGAACATGACCCTTTTCCTATGCATCATTCCTAGCACACCATCAGTCCTTGGTAACTCTCCCTCTCCTCCTAAGAAAAGCCCAGTCCTTTTAACATCTTGCCTACTCTGTTCAAGGTCAGTTGGCAGAACATTATGTTTTAGAACAGGCTGGACTATGTACGAAGAAGGGCTTTTTGATCCTACTGACTATGAGTCATATCCTAGTTTTACGTTATTTTCCGCCCTCCCTGTTGCTAATTCACACACACTATTGAATTTTTTAATTCAGGCTATGTGTTTTTCCAGTAAACACGGATGTGAATGAATTCTATCTAATGAAGTTGGCCCCTTCATCTCACTGATGCCTTCCCAGAGACCATCATGAAATATATGTAGCAAATGCGTTTGATGAATGTATTACCAAAGCCAAGCTCTTAGAGCTCACCACACAACAGGCCAATAAACTGAGAGACTACTTGTCAGGCAAGGAATAGTGACTTTATTCAAAAACCCAGGAGACCAAAAAGATGGCAGACTATTGTCCTGAAGAATCATCTTTGTTGAGTTAGAATTCAGGTTTCTTTTACATGAAAAGATCTCTATAGCTTCTCTTCAAATATGGACTTACTGCACTTGCTGAGTACCTGAACTAAAGTCATCAGAGAATATATATAGTAAAAAAGGTAAAGAATTTGCCACAACCACTGAGTCTGGGAAGTAGGGCTCCACTATGTTACAATCTTGTGACTTTGGGGTAAGATTCTTGCCACACACATTACATTGCTGTGTGTTTTCTCCAGGATACTCTGATACAGATGTGAGCTGTGAGAATAGGGTTTCCCCCCACCCCCACACTTGTTACATTGGTGAGGAATCTTTCTAGAATGAATTCATGTTCTAAACACCTAATACATATATATCTGGTTTCAATTCAGTATTAATTTTCCCATGAAGCCTAAGATGTTGCCGCACTTACGATATCTGTATGGTTTCTCAGTACGATTAATTCTCTGACCAACAGTAGGGTGTGAATTTTGAACTTTGAATTTTGAAGACTTTTACCATATACTACATTCACATACATTTCTCTCATGTATGGATTTTCTGATGTTTAGTGAGTGCTGAGACCTGAGCAAAGGACTTTCCACACTCGAAACATTTGAAAGCTTTCTCTATATGTATTCTGCGATGACTTGTAAGGTGTGAATTTTGACTGAAGGACTTGCCACACTCATCACATCTGAAAGGTCTCTCTCCAGTATGAATTCTCCAATGAAGTCGAAGATGTTGTTTTTGACCAGAGACTCTTCCACACTCATCAGATTTGTAAGGTTTCTTTCCAGTATGAAATCTCATATGACTTATGAAATGTGAAGGTTGATTAAAGTGCTTGCCACACTCATTACATTTGTAAGGTTTCTCTCCAGTATGAACCCTCTGATGACCAGCAAGGTGTGCATCTTGGCTGAAGACTTTGTCACATATATCACATTTAAATAATTTATTTCCTGTATGAATTTTCTGATGTCTCCTGAGGTTTGAGCTGCCAGTAAAGGCCTTGCCACACTCATCACATTTGTAAGGTTTCTCTCCAGTACAAACTGTCTGATGACTTAAAAGGACTGACTTTACATGAAATGCCTTGCCATACTCTTCACATTTGTAAGGTTTCTCTCCAGTATGAATTGTCTTATGCCTTACAAGGACTGACTTTACACAAAAGGCCTTGCCACACTCATCACATTTGTAAGGTTTCTCACCAGTATGAAGTGTCTGATGACTTAAAAGGAAGGCTTTAACACGAAAGGCCTTGCCACACTCATCACATTTGTAAGGTTTCTCTCCAGTATGAAGTCTCTTATGACTTATTAACTGTGAAGAGTGACTATAGTGCTTGCCACATTCATTACATTTGTAAGGTTTCTCTCCAGTATGAACCCTCTGATGAACAGCAAGGTTTGCATTTCGGCTGAAGACTTTGTCACATATATCACATTTAAATAATTTCTTTCCTATATGAATTTTCTTATGTCTCCTGAGGTTTGAGCTGTGAGTAAAGTCCTTGCCACACTCATTACATTTGTAAGGTTTTTCTCCAGTATGAACTGTCTGATGAATTAAAAGAGTTGACTTTACACGAAAGGCCTTGCCACACTCATCACATTTGTAAGGCTTCTCTCCAGTATGAACCCTCTGATGACCAGCAAGATGTGCATTTCGGCTGAAGACTTTGTCACATATATCACATTTAAATAATTTCTTTCCTATATGAATTTTCTTATGTCTTCTGAGGTTTGATCTGTGAGTAAAGGCCTTGCTACACTCATTACATTTGTAAGGTTTCTCTCCAGTATGTAATCTCTTATGACATCTGAACTGTGAAGGTTGCCTAAAGTGCTTGCCACACTCATCACATCTGTAAGGTTTCTCTCCAGTATGAACCCTCTGATGACCAGCAAGGTTTGCATTTTGGCTGAAGACTTTGTCACATATATCACATTTAAATAATTTATTTCCTGTATGAATTTTCTGATGTCTCCTGAGGTTTGAGCTGTCAGTAAAGGCCTTGCCACACTCATCACATTTGTAAGGTTTCTGTCCAGTATGAACTGTCTGATGACTTAAAAGGATTGACTTTACACGAAAGGCCTTGCTACACTCTTCACATTTGTAAGGTTTCTCTCCAGTATGAATTGTCTGATGACTTAAAAGGATTGATTTTACATGAAAGGCCTTGCCACACTCATCACATTTGTACGGTTTTTCCCTGTGTGCTTTGAGGTCTTGAGATACTACTGAAGGATTCATAAAATCATTCCCATATATATTAGAAACACTGGTTTGAACACAAGGAGGAATTCTTTGAAGTGGTGAAAATGAGAAACTGTTGCTGACAGACCTCTCAACTTCATTATATTCAGAAATTATCCTGCCAGTTTGAAATATCTGCAGTTTATCCTGAGACTTATATCCAAGCCTGTTTCCAAAGGGCTTGATTCCTGCATCCTTTCCATCATGTGAATCTCTTCCTTCAGGCACATTTCCTGAAGGAAGGCTTACAGGTGTCCCTTTGTAATTTCTTTTGTCATCTCTCCCCTGATACTCAAAGTCACACATATTTTCCTGACTTTCCCAAAGATGAACGTGTTTCATTTCATAGCTTTCAGGTCTTCCCAGCATCAACGTTTGGAATGTTTCTCGTTTATCACTGTTCACTTTGGTTTGTAAATGCTTGATCACATTCGTAGGAGAGATACCTGCAAGATAAAAAGAACCACAGGCATCCTGCTCACAATAATTCAAAACTAAATCTTACATGTTGATTATATATTACACAAAAGTAATACTTACACCAAGTTATGAAACATCACAATGATGACCTGAAGATTTTAGAAATATTAAAGGGGTAGAATTCTTAACTTAAGAAAGCACAGTAAAATAAATTCAACATTAAGGTAGCCTAGTTTTAAAAACCATACGCCAAACACACTCACAGTGGACAATCTTATGCCAACTCTCAAAAACAGTGTTTTTCTACCAGGACCCCTCGGAACATATCAATCAACAGTTGTCTCAAAAAGACAAATATTACGCTATCATTGTGTTCTGCATATTTACTGTATGTAAATAAATTCTAAACAATATATTATATATTGTAATAGTAAAGAATCCAAAAGTAAGCTTACTTGATTAATTGTACATAATTATTATTTACAACTGAAAACAAATGAGAAAATGAAGAATATGACTAAAACAATTTTTTGGAACCAACACAGTTTTCTAAATCTGCTATAGAACTACGTACCCAAAAAGAAAAGGCATTTTAAATGTTAATAAGTAGTGTCAGCTGTATTGCAGAATACACACTAAAAGACCATCATCTGTAAATGACACATAAATTAAGACGTAAAATAGTCATCAGTTTTCTAACAGCCAATAATCAAAGCAATCCCTAACTATGTTGTTGTTGTTGTTCAGTCGCTCAGTCGTGTCTGACTCTTTGTGACCCTGTGGACTGTAGCCCACCGGACTCTTCTGTCCATGGGATTTTCCAGGCAAGAATAATGGAGTAGGTTGCCATTTCCTTCTCCATGGGATCTTCTTGACTCAGGGATCAAACCTGCATCTTCTGCATTAGCAGGTGAATTCTTTACCACTGAGGCACCAAGGAAGGCTTCTCTCTGGCCATGCACTATTCTTAATTACCTGGTTTAATGGCACTAAAATATAATAAATAAAAAGTGAGTGCTTTGTGCATGTATTGACTAGGGTCAGACACAATATTGCTGAAAAATGTTGCAAGTGAAAAGCATACAAGATATAATGTAGTTGAGGTTTGATAGACAACAAAATTCTGTAAAGCAATTATACTTCAATTATAAAATTAATAAAATTTTAAAAAGATATAATGTAGATAACATATCATAAAAAACACGACAAAATATAGATATTACATTTTTTAAACAAAAGTAAATTTTGAGTATTTACTATAAAGCATGCATTACTGTAAGCCAACCAATAGCACTAATTTGCTTTGAAGGGCTTGAGGTAAATTAACATGTTTTTCTCTAATGAGAGCAGGAGACACACCCAACTGGTGCACAAAGTGGTAAGAGAAACAGGATATGAATCTGAATCTACAGACTGAGAAAACTTATTCGTCAACATGACCACCCACTGAATGAATAGATGAGAAAATATTTTTTAAAAAATACGAGGAACTTGGAAAAAAATATCAAGGAAGATACAAGACAGAAGTAGTCTGTTTAACTATTATTCAATCATCCCATCAAGAAATGGGTTGTGAGTCATCATGGATGCACAGAGTGATTTAGGTCATGTTCTGAGAAATTTGTTCAATAAATGACCAGAGATTATCTTTACAGTGAGAGTATGTAAAAGGTGGAAGGATGTGGTAGGTAAGAACAATGTTTCCATCCATATCAAGGTACTATGTGAGGATTGGTCGGGACTAAGAAATGGCCTGCGTGGAGCATAGGGTACACAGGTTATGTCAGATATCAGCTTGTGACTGCATATCTGTGTGAAAATAACTGAGAGCACAAACTAATATACTGACCTTAAAAGAAAAGAACTGGTTCAGCAAGTTTATGGGCATTATACTATGGGTAAGGAACAGAAACAAGAGAGATTTTAAAAGTGACTGTGATATATGGAGAAAACAGGAAATACTTGTGATACCATTTATAGTGTAATGTATCCAACTGTGAATTTTTTAGTTACAATGGAATGCTTATGTTCAAGAAAAGCATATACAATATTCCAGGATACTGTGTACGAATCTTATTAGCAGAAATCAGAAGGGAAATACAGGAAAAGGCTATCTAAACCTAGGTTCCTCTGCCAAGTACAATTAACCTCTCTATTGGACATTTATTTCATTTCTTCTTCCACACATGTTCATCTCAAGATGGAGGAGTATCAAAAGAAGGATTGAAACTGACACTGGAGGACCTTCCCAGTTACAAAAGCCTTTCTGAGGCATCCAACACCTTTTTGTAGAAAAAAGCTTTATTCTGCTAGACCTCCCCTGAGTTCAAAAGAGCAGATTCAAACACTTACTAATACATAAAAGGATCATACCATGTTCAAGTGGGATTTATTGCAGGGATTCAAGGTTTCTCAATATCCACAAGTTAATCACTATGATACACCACATTAACAGTTGAAGACTAAAAGCCGTATGATCATCAATAGATGCAGAAAAGGTTCTCACAAAATTCAAGTGCCATTTATGATAAAAACCCTTCAGAAAGTCAGCCCAGATGGACCCTACCTAAACATAATTAAGACAGTATATGTCAACACACAGCTAACATCATACTCAACAAGGAAAAACTGCAAGCATTCCCCTTAACAACATGAATAAGACAAGAATGCTCACTAATGCCACTTTTATGGAACATATTTTTGGAAGTCCTAGCCACAATAATCAGAAAAGAAAAAGAAATAAAAGGAATTCAAGGTAAAAAACATACGAAAGAAGTAAAACTGTCACTATGAGGCTACACACAGAAAATCCCGAAGATGCCACCGGATGACTACTAGACCTCATCAATGAACAGAGTAAACTTGCTGGATACAAAATATATAGAAAACTGCTGCATTTCTATACACTAATAATGATACATCAGAAAGTGAAATTAATGAAACAATCCCATTCACCATCTCAGAGAAAAGAATAAAATTCTAAGGAATAAACCTTCCTAAAAAGTCAAAAGAACTATATTCATGAAACTATAAGATGCTGATGACAGATATCAAAGATGACACAAACAGATGGAAACATATACCATGTTCTTGGATTGAAAGAAATAACACTGTCAAAATGACCATACTATCCAAGGCAATCTTCATATTCAATGCAACCCTTATCAAAAGAACAGTGACATATTTCATAAAACAAAGAAAAACTTTATTTGTACCAAAATACAAAAGACTCTGATATCTAAATCGATCTTGAGAAGGTAGAACAGAGCTGGAGGAATCATGTTCCCTGAGTTCAGACCATACTACAAAGTTAGTCATCAAAGTGAAAGTGAAGTCGCTCAGTCGTGTCTACTCTGCGACTCCACGAACTGTAGCCTACCAGGTTTCTCTGTCCATGGGATTTTCCAGGCAAGACTACTGAAGTGGGTTGCCATTTCCTTCTCCAGGGATTGAACCTGGGTCTCCTGCATTGTAGGCAGATGCTTTACCATCTGAGCCACCAGGGAGGTGGTATGATTATGGCACAAAACAGAAACACAGATCAGCAGAACAGGACAGAACACCCAGAAATAAATCAGTTTACTTATAGTCAATTATTCTATTAAGAAAAGGAAGAAATAATACAGAATGAAGAAGTATCTTCATTAAGTGATGCATGCTGGGATAAATGAACATAAAGAAGAATAAAATTACAACCTTCTCTAATACCACATACAAAAATAAACTCAAAATGTATTAAACATCTAAATGCAAGACCAGATACTATAAAATTCATAGTGGAAAACAAATGCAAAACACTGATAAAAACGTCAGCAAAATTTTTTTGGATCTTAGAGTCATAGTAATAAAAGCAAAATCAAACAAATGAGACCTAATTGATTTTAAAACCTTTTTGCAAAGCAAAGGAAACCAAACAAAGAACAAAAACACAACTTTTGGACTAGGAGACTATATATGCAAATGATGCTACGTATAAGGGCTTTATTTCCAAAATATACAAACAGTTCATACAGCTTAATATAAAACAAACAACCCAATCAAAAACTGAGCAGAAGATCAAAACAGATATTTCTCCAAAGGAGACAAACAGATGGCCAACAGTCACCTGAAAAGATGTTTGATGTCTCTATTTAGGAGAGAAATGCAAATCAAAACCACAAAAACTGTATCACACTGGTCAGAACGACAACCATGAAAAAGTCTACAAACAATAAATGCTTGAGAGGGTGTGAAGAAAACAGAACCCTCCTACACTGTTGGTAGGAACATAAATTGGTACTGTTACTTTGGAGAATAGCATGGAGGTTCCATAAAGAACTAAAAATAAAGCTATCACATGAGCCAGCAATTCTAATCCTGGGCATATAACCAGAGAGGATGAAAACTAATTCAAAATGATACATGCACCCCAATGTTTTAGTAGCACTATTTACATGAGTCAAAACAAGGCAGCAACCTAAATGTTCACTGACAGACAAAGGGATAAAGAATATGTGGTACATATATACAAGGAAATATTGTGAAGTGAACATAGCTCAGTCGTGTCCAACTCTTTAAGACCCCATGCCCTGCAGCCTGCCAGACTTCCCTGTCCATGAAATTCTCCAGGAAAGAACACTGGAGTGGGCTGCCACCTCCACAGCATAAAACACAATGCAGTAATGCCTTTTGCAGCAATATAGACAGACTTAGGGATTATTCTAAGTGAAATCAGACAGAGAAAGACAAATATCATAGGATATTATATGATGAACTGAAACAAATGATACAAATGAACTTATTCACAAAATAAACTCCCCAGCATAAAAAACAAACTTACGGTTACCAAAGGTGAATAGTGCAGGATGGTGATGGGGCAGGAAAGGGAGAGATAAATTAGGACTCTGAATATATACAAACTAATATATATATAAAATAGATAAACAACAAGAACCTACAATACAGCTCAGGGAACTATTTCAACTATCTTGTAAATTGCTGTATACCTGAAACACAACACTGTAAATTAACTATACCTAAAAAGTGGAGAAGGAAATGGCAACCCACTCCAGCATTCTTGCCTGGAGAATCCCAGAACAAAGGAACCTGGTGGGCTACCATCCTTGGGGTCGCACAGAGGCAGACACGACTGAAGCAACTTAGCAGCAGCATACCTAAAAAGAATGGTTAAAACAGAAACAAAACCACCTCTCGTGGAGATGTTCAAATGATGTTTCACAAACGTTTAAAAACTACTAAATGTTGGAAGCAGTCTATGAAACAAGACATGTTGACAAAACTGAATACCCACTAGCAAAAGAATTTACTTGAAACATTATCTTACACTAAAGATAAAAATGAACTCAAAATGGTTTAAACACATAAACCTAAGTCCCAAATGTATAAAACTCCTAGAAGTAAACATGCAGGAAATGTTTCCGGAAATTGGACCCAAAAATGATTTACCAGATGTAACAACAAAAGCACAGGCCACAAAATAAAACCAGATATTAATCATTTGAACTATATAAAAATTATAAACTACAGCCATGAAATCAAAAGACGCTTACTCCTTGGAAGGAAAGTCATGACCAACCTATGTAGCATATTGAAAAGCAGAGACATTAACAATACTTTGCCAACAAAGGTCTGTCTAGTCAAGGCTATGGGTTTTACAGTGGTCATGTATGGATGTGAGAGTTGGACTGTGAAGAAAGCTGAAAGCCAAACAACTGATGTTTTTGAACTGTGGTGTTGGAAAAGACTCTTGAGAGTCCCTTGGACTGCAAGGAGATCCAACCAGTCCATCCTAAAGGAGATCAGCCCTGGGATTTCTTTGGAAGGACTGATGCTGAAGCTGAAACTCCAATACTTTGGCCACCTTATGCCAAGAGTTGACTCATTGGAAAAGACCCTGACGTGGGAAGGGATTGGGGGCAGAAGAGAAGGGGACAACAGAGGCTGAGATGGCCGGATGGCATCACCAACGCAATGGACGAATCTGAGTGAACTCTAGAAGTTGGTGATGGACAGGGAAGCCTGGCATGCTGCGATTCATGGGGTCGCAAAAAATTGGACAAGACTGAGCAACTGAACTGAACTGAACTGTGCATTAAAGTGCAGTGAGTTTGAAAAGACAATCAACAGTAAAAGAGAAAATATGCGGAAATCATACATCTGATAGTAAATGAGTACAAAGAATATATAAAGAATTTTAAGACGGACTGAGATCACCAGTTCCACCATAGGGACCATTCCCCAATCAACCATCCAGCTCATTGCAAATACAAAACAGAAACACTAAGAGTAACACAGAACTTTGAACTCAATGATAAAATAAAAAAATACTTACAATGCACAGAACAACAGTTCAGCCAATAGCTGCATACATATGAGAATGTGAACTTGGACAAAGTTGTCCTGAGATAAATTCCCATACCATTTACAGAGGCTAAAATATATGGTCCTTGATATACATGAACAACACTGTCATGGTGCCCTTGACAGAGTCTCCAAAGCCAGAAAATAACCTGGAAAGATGTAACAGGCTCTCATGATACTTTCTCTCTCATAATCTTATAATATACTGACCATTCTACTGGATAGCTTCAAGCAGTGACTTTGGGCAGACCAAGAAAATAACATTAGGACTAATGTCTGCTAGTAAATCCACTCCACAGAGACTCAGCAGAGGCTGCCAATTAAACATAGGTGGATTATCATAGCAAGGAAACCAGATAAACTTTCAGACCCTCAGGAATATATTTCAAAGAAATTTAAGAGGTAAAAATGATACGAAGTAAGGAGAATGTAACATGGGAACAGCTGACATCCCAGACTGGGTAGAGCAGCACAAGAGTAAAAATAATACAACATGAAGGTCAGACATTACAGCATCTTGAGATGGGACCATGCGCTCGACCTACAGATGGCAAGCTCAGAGCCTGCGAGATTCACCGATGCTCCCCTCGTAGGATCTAGGATCAAAAAGACAATCTCTCTACCTACTCTCCTTACGTTTTCCTAAGTAACAACCACGGTGGATCCAATCCACCAGCTTGTCCCACTCCTAAACAGAAAAAACAGCCCTTTGAGATACTTATTCTTTTTATACATTGTATTTTTGGCTACTTTTACATCACTCCCCACTGTCCAGAGCTTTTTCTCATGCTCCAATGTGAAGATAATATTCAGATCAGACACAGAAATTCGGGGACTCCCCTGGTCATCCAGTGGTTAAGACTCTCACTTCCAGTGCAGGGGTGCAGGTTTGATTCTTAGTCAGGGAACTAAGATCCCCCATGCAGAATGGTGGAGCCAAAAAAAAAAGCAAGCAAAGACAAACAAAAAGAAATAGACATTCAGGGTTATCAGAAGAAACAAATTTAAAGAGCTGTGGATTTTTTTAAACACTGAGCCAAAAGTCAAAAGGTAGAAAACAGGAAATCGGGTTTTTTGGTGTGTTTTTTTTTAACATTTGCCAGTGAGCTTTGTACATAATTAAGCTCTGGGACAACCTCAGATGTGACATGAAACAGACACAGCATCTGAAGAGGGTCAGTTAACCTCGAGTCACCAGAACTCTCAGATGAAAGACATCAGGACTTCCCAAGGGGCACACAGGGAAAATGCAGATACCCTAGGGCAGCTCTGGAAGGAAGTCATCCTCACCCACAGACAGCAGGTTCCTGTAGGTCTCTAGCATCACGTCCCTGTACAAAGCCCTCTGAGCAGGGTCCAGGAACTCCCACTCCTCTTGAGTGAATTTGATGGCCACATCCTCAGAGGTCAGTCGTTCCTGAAATGAAACCACATGTCACCAAAAGGGCCATGAAAAGTTCTCATTTTCATGCAAAAGAGAAAGAGTGGTAAGGGGTAAGGATTGACTTGGTTGAAGTATGTGTTCTAACAGATTGATGCAGGGGTATCTGGAGAAATTATGCATCTCTAATTTTAACTTCTTATGCTTTTTCATAAGGCCTTATGAGATCCTCCAACTATTGTGGGTTTTTCATCACTGTTCAAAATCCATGAAATATATAAAAATAAAGCTCAACACTGTTTGGCTATACAGAAGTGTCAGATATTATGTTCTACCCAGTGATTGCAACTCATTATCTAGATGAGGTACAGCATGAGTGATGTCTTCAGAGTTGATGAAGTCCACGGCACTTTTAATGGAAAGGTCAAAAGTTTCAGTTATGACGTTGATAACAGCAGCAAGGACCAAAAGTGTCTGAAGGCTTCCTGATGCTCTCAATTACTCTGAACATTAAATAAGTACTTTACAGGCAAGAACCTGTCATCAATATAATAGCTCATTAAAGAATGCTCTGTTCCCACCTTACAGAAGAAAACCTGTGTCACAGACACTCTGAGAAACTCGACTCAGATCAAGAAGTAAGAAATGTTACATGAAGCACCTGAACTCAGAGGCTTGGGCTCAGCAACTGAAACTTAAGCATCTAACAGTGAAGTAATACAGAGAACACTGAAAGTCCTTTGACAGAGGGCTCCTAAAAAAACCTGAAAGAGGTCCAAGGTGAGCCTCCTCCCTGCCCCTCTGTCTTCTCTACAGGTGGAGCAGCTCTCGGGCCTCAGGCCTTCATCCTCTGAAAATGGACGTCTGTGCCAAATTCGTCTCCACCCCCTCCCTGATCAGGAGAGCCTCCTCCCTCTGTTGAGTGACCACTGTCCACAGTGGTGGTGAAGGACTGGAGACACTGACCAATGAGAGCCACAGCAGCTTGGCAGCCCCAGGTCCCTGGACCATCTCACTTATTCCTAGCCACAGCTTCCAAACCAGTGCCATTTCAAAGGATTCCGACACAGCAGCCAAGCTCCCTGGAACTGGAGTTGCCACAGCAGGGGTGGCTGGCCCTCTGGGCTTGGCCCTCTCAGAGACTATGGTGCTCTTTTGCCAGATGGTGGTCTATCTCATCTTCTTCACGATGTGAAGATGTTTCCACCTCCCACAGCTCTTTCTCCTGTGTCTGCCCAGTATGTTCCCTTTCCTGTAACTCCTTAAGTAGCATGGAGAAAGTGGTGGGCTCAGGGTTTGACAGAAAGAAAACAAATAAATACTGTATTAATATGAAAAAAAAAAGTCCGAGGTGAACAATGTGGAATGGCATGAAAGGTCATTATAGACTTGGATACAGAAGCACACGTGTTAGTAATTTACTACTTAAAACACTAACAGGATTGCTTAGAAAATTCTGAGGCCACAGATTATACTGATAACATAATTTCAACTGAAAAAAGAGGTAATATGTAGTTTTTGAATCATGATGTCTTCTGCCTAAACCACAGACTCGCACATGCATGCATGCTTATCTATAAAAAATTAAGTGACATGAGAGGATTTGTCTCTTGACATATTTTTTTGGACAATTTTATATCATCCTTTTATTCACATGTATTTCAACATCTTTCAGATGATAAAAATGTTGAGTTTGTCAACAGGATTCTATACTAGGCTACCAAAAGAAAAGTTTTAAAGACATTAAAAAAAATACTTGAACTCAATTCATAATAAAATTACCATATACAAAAGTACAAATACAATTTTATCCATTTAAATTTACATAGCAAGGGATTAAGAGAAGCCAAAGACTTTCTTTGCTTTTTCTTCCATTAATAAAACGGTGATTTGAAATTAGAAGAGTCCTAAATTATGACAAAAAAATTATCACAATAGTAAACTAAAAAAACTTCTTGGAGAATTATAAATCATAAAAAAGAATATGGAAAAAAAAAGCCTTCAAAGCCCTAAGCAAGTATAATTTACTTAATTCCTGATAAGGACTGCAAGACTATATTCCTGTCTCTTATACACATCTAAAATTAAGTGACATGAGAGGATTTGTCTCTTGACATATTTTTTTGGACAATTTTATATCATCCTTTTATTCACATGTATTTCAACATCTTTCAGATGATAAAAATGTTGAGTTTGTCAACAGGATTCTATACTAGGCTACCAAAAGAAAAGTTTTAAAGACATTAAAAAAAATACTTGAACTCAATTCATAATAAAATTACCATATACAAAAGTACAAATACAATTTTATCCATTTAAATTTACATAGCAAGGGATTAAGAGAAGCCAAAGACTTTCTTTGCTTTTTCTTCCATTAATAAAACGGTGATTTGAAATTAGAAGAGTCCTAAATTATGACAAAAAAATTATCACAATAGTAAACTAAAAAAACTTCTTGGAGAATTATAAATCATAAAAAAGAATATGGAAAAAAATAAAGTTATTAAGCAAAGCTATCTCAAGAAACATCATGATGGGAAGGAAACACTAAATACATTACTTCTGAAATTACAGTGGCATGAAAGGAGCTGTCCAGGGTGCCTATCAGACACCACTATATGATGTACAGGAGCAGGGGTCACTAGAAGAAGTAACAGGAGGAAAAACACAGGGCAAGAGATGCAGTTTGTCAGAGAGTTGAAACAGGTAGTACTCACAAACCTAAGGAAAGGTGAAAAGTGAAAGGATGGAAAAAGACAGTCCATCCTAAAGAGAGCAGGAGAGACTGTTATATCAGACAAAATAAACTGAAGAAAAAAAAAAAAGTGCAATGAGATAAATATTGTGTAATGATAAAACGGTCAATTTATCAAAAAGCTGTAAGAAGTAAAAGTTTATATACAGCTAATACTAGATACCTCAGAAAAGTGAAGCAAACATTAAAGGAAAGGAAGACAGAAATGGCGGCACAGGAGTAGTACAAGCTTTCAACGCCCAAGTTGAACAGGCATGCACAGATCACACGGCCCAACAAAAGCATAAAACACATGCATCTCAAGGACACAGAAAACATGTTCTATGAGAGACCACATGTTAGGCCAAAATTAACCATTTTAAGAGACTGATACCATAAAAGTATGTTCCCTAACAACAATGAAATAAACACAAGAAAAAAAGAAAATTCCCCAAATGTGGACATTAAACAACTCACTCTTACACCACAAATGGGTCTAGGAAAAAAATTACAAGGAAATTTTTAAATACATAAATGAAAACAAAAAGGCAACATTACAAAATGTATAACAGAGAGAAGACTGTACTAGAAGGAAACTCTGAACTGTTAAATGCTTACAGTAAAAAAGAGAAACGATCTTAATCTGAAATCTAGTTTTAGACCTCGAGGAAACAGAAAATGAAAAACTAAACTCAAGTTTAGCAGAAGGAAACAGGTAAATAAGGAAGAATAAACCAGAGATAAAATATTACACCACAAATGGGTCTAGGAAAAAAATTACAAGGAAATTTTTAAATACATAAATGAAAACAAAAAGGCAACATTACAAAATGTATAACAGAGAGAAGACTGTACTAGAAGGAAACTCTGAACTGTTAAATGCTTACAGTAAAAAAGAGAAACGATCTTAATCTGAAATCTAGTTTTAGACCTCGAGGAAACAGAAAATGAAAAACTAAACTCAAGTTTAGCAGAAGGAAACAGGTAAATAAGGAAGAATAAACCAGAGATAAAATAGAAAGAAAAAAATATAAAAATCAACAAACCAAGTGTTGATGTTTTGAAAAAACTGTATAGAAAAACCCAACCTAGACTAAAGAAAAAAGAAAAAAAGATTCAAATAACTAAAACCAGATATGAAACAGGACTCGTTAGAACTGAGGTTAAAGGAAGTTTCTACGAAGTACTATGATCAATGAAAAGATCTTCACGACCAAGATAATCACAATGGTGTGATCACTCACCTAGAGCCAGACATCCTGGAATGTGAAGTCAAGTGGGCCTTAGAAAGCATCACTATGAACAAAGCTTGTGGAGGTGATGGAATTCCAGTTGACCTATTTCAAATCCTGAAAGATGATGCTGTGAAAGTGCTGCACTCAATATGCCAGCAAATTTGGAAAACTCAGCAGTGGCTTCCGGACTGGAAAAGGTCAGTTTTCACTCCAATCCCAAAGAAAGGCAATGCCAAAGAATGCTCAAACTATGGCAAAATTGCACTCATCTCACACGCTAGTAAAGTAATGCTCAAAATTCTCCAAGCCAGGCTTCAGCAATACATAAACCATGAACTTCCAGATATTCAAGGTGGTTTTAGAAAAGCCAGAGGAACCAGAGATCGAACTGCCAACATCCGCTGGATGATCGAAAAAGCAAAAGAGTTCCACAAAAACATCTATTTATGCTTTATTGACTATACCAAAGCCTTTGACTATGTGGATCACAAAAAAACTGTGGAAAATTCTGAAAAAGATGGGAATACCAGACCACCTGACCTGCCTCTTGAGAAATCTATACAAAGGTCAGGAAGCAACAGTTAGAATGGGACATGGAACAATAGACTAGTTCCAAATAGGAAAAGGAGTACAGCAAGGCTGTATATTGTCACCCTGCTTCTTTAACTTCTATGCAGAGTACATCATGAGAAATGCTGGGCTGAAGAATCACAAGCTGGAATCAAGATTGCCGGGAGAAATACCAATAACCTCAGATATGCAGATGACACTATCCTTATGGGAGAAAGTGAAGAGGAACTAAAAAGCCTCTTTATGAAAGTGAAACAGGAGAGTGAACAAGTTAGCTTAAAGCTCAACATTCAGAAAACTAAAATCATGGCACCTGCTCCCATCACTTCATGGGAAACGGATGGGGCAACAGTGGAAACAGTGTCAGACTTTATTTTGGGGGGCTCCAAAACCACTGCAGATGGTGACTGCAGCCATGAAATTAAAAGATGCTTACTGCTTGGAAGAAAGTTATGACCAACCTAGATAGCATATTAAAAAGCAGAGATATTACTTTGCCAACAAAGGTCCATCTAGTCAAGGCTATGGTTTTTTCAGTGGTCATGTATGGATGAGAGTTGGACTGTGAAGAAAGCTGAGCGCCGAAGAATTGATGCTTTTGATCTGTGGTGTTGGAGAAGAGTCTTGAGAGTCCCTTGGACTGTAAGCAGATCCAACCAGTCCATCCTAAAGGAGATCAGTCTTGGGTGTTCATTGGAAGGACTGATGCTAAAGCTGAAACTCCAATACTTTGGCCACCTTGTGTGAAGAGTTGACTCATTGGAAAAGACCCTGATGCTGGGAGGGACTGCGGGCAGGAGGAGGAGGAGACGATAGAGGGTGAGATGGCTGGATGGCATCACCGACTCGATGGACATGAGTTTGACTGAACTCCAGGAGTTGGTGATGGACAGGGAGGCCTGGCGTGTTGTGACTGATGGGGTTGCAAAGAGTCAGACACGACTTAGAGACTGAACTGAACCGACTGACTGATGACCAATAATGTCTATAAATGACAGAATATAGGAGATACAGGCAAATTCTCAGAAACATGCAAACTATCTTACTTTTTAAGAAACTAAAAAATTGAGAAGTGTTGAAAGTGAAAGTGTTAGCCACTTAGTTGTGTCTGAATCTTTGTGACCTCATAGACTATAGCCCACAAGGCTCCTCTGGCCATGGAATTTCTCCAGACAAGAAGACTGTACTAGACAGCCATTCCTCTTTCCAGGAAATCTTCCAACCCACGGACAGAACCTGGGTCTCCTTCACTGTAGGCAGATTCTCTATGATTTGAGTCACTAGGGAAGCCCAGTATAACTAGAGAGATTTAAAAAGTAGTTAGAAACCTCTAAGAAAAATACCTGACCAAATTCTACCAAATATTTACAGAAGAATTATCACTAATCCTGCTAATTCTATGGAGCAAGCATGATTCTAGTTTGCTAATTTCCTAAAGACACAAGAAAGGAAAACTGGAAACCAATACCCCTGATGAATACTGATGCAAAATTAAAATACTTGCAAATCAATTTGAACACATATTAAAAAGATCTGGAGAAACAGACATAGAGAACAGAAAGAGGTGAGAGGGGAGGAAGGAGAAGGCGAGATATATGGAGCGAGTAACATGGAAACTCATATATAAAGTAGAGACCCAATGCGAATTTGCTGAATGACTCAGGGAACTCAAAGAGGGGCTCTCTAACAACCTATAGGGGTTCGATAGGGAGGAAGATGGGAGGGAGGGGACATATGTATACCTATGGCTGATTCATGTTGGTATTTGGCAGAAAACAAGAACTTCTGTAAAGCAATAACCCTTCAATAATTTAAATAAATAAATAAAAAGATGTGACATCATGCCCAAGTAGATTTTATTCACATAAGGCAAGGAGAAGTCAACATATAAAAATCAATTAATATGACACATTACAGTAACAGATTAAAAGGAAAAAAACACAGGATCATCTAGATGCAGGAAAAAAAAAAAAACAGTTATCTTCCTTCCACAAAGTTTCTTAGGTAAAAATCATAAAGATTACAAAAGAAACATGCTATATCAAAAGAGATTCTTTACTAACCCCACAAAGGATCAACCAACCAATTAAGTCATTATCAAAACTGCCATGGCAATCTTTATAAAAGCAGAATACAACATGGTGAAAGTCACATAACTATTCAAAGAGCAAACAGGAAAACTCTTGAAGAAGATGGAGGTCTTTCTATTTCAACACCTATTACAAGGTAATCAAGGTGATGTGCTACTGGTATAAAAACAGACAAATAAACCAACTGAACAGAACATTGTACTCAGAAATAATTCTTTGTGTATATGTAAGGTATATTCACAAGGATGTCAAGATATACAAAGGGGCAAGGACAGTCTCAATAACCATGATGCTAAGAAAACAGATATCCACCAGCAAAAAGAGTGAAGCTGGAATCTGCTTGCATTAAACGTTAAAACACCTCTGTATCAAAGCATTCAATCCACAGAGTGAAAGGACAACCTCTGAAGAACGGAGGTGATGAAAATTACCACCTGCCAGAGACTTAAATTCATTTCATAGTTTAAATCTGATGATAAACTAAAAAACCCTGTATCACTGATGTCTATTTCTGAACTTTCCATTCTATTAACAATAAGGATTTAAAGAGGTTGACCCACATCTTTAGTTTGAACTGCCTTAAAAAAGTCAGAACAAACTACCCCTAATTGATCTGATTCCCAGATTTTACTAGCTATCGTGCATATTAATACCTGACTTCCACGTGCAATTTCCTTACCCTGGTTGACAGAGAGCAGACAGTGCATCCAGATGGGCCCTAAGCAATCCCTGCTGCCCAACAGCACTGAGACCCCATCTCCAACCCGTGGGTGAAAAGGCCTGCCCAGGATGGTGCCCAGGGGAGCCTCCTCACAAGGGCCAGGTCACCGGGTCATGGGGAGAGGGGATCTAAGTGGAGACGACAAGACCTGAGGGAAGGCCCCAGGTGAGTGTGCATGTACAGGAGCCCGACAGGATGCTCCAGAGTCAGACACGATTAGTGAGTCCAGAGAAGGGCATTTCAGGAAGGACAGACTAAATATGACCTTACCTGAGAAAGAGCCATGCCTCACTCCTTTTCTTTCCTCTTCCTCAACTTCAGGGCTTCCTCAGGCAACACAAATCTTCAGAGGTCTATCATGAAAGTGGAAAACATGCTGTTTCATGCTTAGAGTGAACACAGCCCCAACCACCCACATGGGAATCCCTCACTATTGTAGAACACAGTCCCCTGTGGCCAATGTCTCAGGAGGGACTCAGGACAGTCAATTCCAGCACACTGACCAACATGGGACTTTCTCACAGTTTCCTTCAGATCACACTACCCTCCTGGTGAGGCCTCAAGCACACAGCAGCTGGGGCCACCTCCGCTGACCCCACGATCCCCTTCAGGTCACACAGCAGGCCCTTGTCCAGTGCCAGTCAGAGAAGAGCGCTCCCTTCTCAGCCCAGATCTCTGCCCTCAGGACTGGGAGAACTCAGAGTCCTGATGTTCAGTGAGGGATCCAGACTGGAATAATCTGGGACACCTTAAACATTCTTGAGCTATGGACCGACACAAACTACCTGAAGGGGATCTGTGGTCAGAGGGTACTGAACATGGGTATGCAAAACGCCTCATCAAGGAAACATGAAGCCTGGACTGAGCACTATTCAGAGGAGAAAGGCTCCTCCCAACTCTCTTTCTTTCCCAGCCTTACTAAGGTGTAACTAACAAAAATGGTATAAACGTACTGTGTACAAAGTGATCATGTGATAGATTCATACACTGAATAATTATTATAGTCCAGTAAGTTACACTTCCACCTATGAGTACACTGTATTGTGTCTCTCAGGGTGAATTTCAAGTATACAGACACTACAGGCAGCATGCAGTACCTCAGATCCCCAGAACTTACTTATTTTACAGCTGAAAATCTCTGCTCTTTGACTACCAGTGCCCCACTTCCCCCTCCACCCAGCTACTGGTAACAGCCTTATTACTCAATGGCTCTACGAGTTTGACAAGTCTCGTTTCCACATAGCATCTGTCCTCCTTTGTGAGGCTTATTTAACAAGGCATAATGTTCTCTAGCTTCATTCATTCTGGCATAAATGCAGGATTCGTGACTTTTATATTTATAGATAAGAGAAAAAATAGTTCATGAATATACAGTATATAATAAATATTTCTATACCACACTTTGTTACCTATTCTTTTGTCAAGAGACATCTGGGCTGTGTCTATGCCTTGGCTACTGCAAATCCAGTCACACTCATGAGACTGTGGACAAATTCCTGAAAAACTAATCGCTTTTCCTTTGGATATCTGTCAGAAATGAGTTTGACAGACTGTAGGCCTGTTCTATGTTAATTTAAGGAACTTCCATTTTGTTTTCCAAGATAGCAGAACCATTTACATTACCACCAACAGTGCACTTACGATTCCGTGTTTTCTGTACTGTGCCTGTCTGTGTGCTTATTTTGGGAGGGACAGGAGTGGATAACAGAGAATCCAGCACTGGCCAGGCAGCAACAGAGTTGCAGCTGCACCTTCTAGAGGACAAGCCTCCGGGTAGCAGATCACTGTGGCATCACTGCCCTCTGAATCCCTGAGCCATCTTCTCCTATGTCACAGGACTTTATGATTCTTCTCAGATTGGGCCCAGAGATCGCTACCAAGGAGGACCACCTTAAAATAAGCATTCTGTGATTTTAACCTTAGTACTCGTAATTTCCCAGTGGGACTCACACAAATCATTCCAAGCCCTGATAGCTCATGCATGAGACAAAATACAAAAGAGGACACCCAAGGATCCACAGACACAAAACATCATATTTTCATTTACAGTGAGTGATCCAGGTCAAAGATGGAAATCTCCAAAGACTGAAAAAGAGGGACAATTCCAATGATGCACGTGGCCCAGTGAGATCTCACCATCTTCCAAGGAAACACTTCAGAGTCTCTTGGTATCTTCCCAAATGCACATGAACCTTTCTGAATCGGCAACCCCAAGTACACAATGATACCAAAGTTGATGCAAAAAATGACCTGAGATTTTCCCTGTCACTCTACGATGCCTGCCTGCTAAAAGAGCCAACAAAAGCCAGGGCGTGGAGTGGATGCTGGGGGCACCTGCTAGAACCAGCCCCTCAAGCCCAAGGCTCCCATCCTCCTGCACCCACAGGTGCCTGTGGGCTCAGCCCAGGCCACAGTTCTAACAGTGGAAAAGACTTCTCTTGGCTCAATTCCACGTGCTTCATTGCTGCTCACGTGTGGTCACCAGTTGTCAAATCAAACCTGTGCAGGCAAGTGGTAGCCTCAGCGCTGCTGTCTCGGGGAACACAAGCTCAGGCAGTAGAACCTCAAACCACTCCCTATCGGCTCTCCAACAAACCCGCTCCAGGTGTTCCAGCCTGAATGGAGACATTCTCTTCCAACAGATCCACACACCCTTTGTCCCTGCAACTACACTTGGGATGGGCGCACACTCCATTTACTGGGCTCACCTTGATGCTCCCAACCACTGCCACAAGCCTCCTGCAGGTCCCACCAGGCTCCCTCCGCTTTCCCCATTTGTCTACCTCTCCTCCCTGATGACTAGACTAAGCAAGACTAAAGCGCACAGGGGTTTCCTGGCAAAGGGGATCACAAGAAGAGTGCCCATGAGCTACCACCCAAAGGACACTGCACATGCAGTATGAAAATCAAGAGACTGGCCCTCCTGGGAAAGTCTGCCACCACCTGGGGACATTATGAAGTCCACGAACAAAGGTATTTGAGATGAAGAAGTCTCAAAGCAAGGGTCTCCAGGTCTCACTATCTCCTGTTCTCTCCACCCACACCTACTTGGAAGATATTCTAGCTCTTGCGGGGGCACAGGGGGCAGCGTCTCCTTCCTGCCCCATTAGGTTTGGGATTTCTCCTCATCCTCAGTGCAATGAAATCATAATTGCTGACACTGAGCACATGAACTCGTAGATGAAAAAGCTGCTGTCCATGATGCTGACTGGTCCCTGGATGGACAGAGCTTAGATCTGGGGGCTGCAGTAGACTAAGCCCAGCAGAATAAACATGGGGACATCTTAGCCCACTGCTTGAGGACTACAGTTCTGTAGGGCTTTTCAGGACTTCCTATATTTCTTGACTCTTCTTTTGAATAATTAAGTAGTCACATGGGGTAAAGGTCAATTATAGCTGAAATGTCCAGAACATGGGAAACATCTTCATCACCTGTCCTGTTCTTTTGGTCTTCCCTGAGGATTATTTCAGCCCAACCCATAGTCCTGTCATCTAAAGACACTTCCAGTATCAGGTGCTGCAGCCACGCTGGGAAAAAGAAGAGAAACACTATGAGCCCTAAAAAGAGGGGAACCAGGAAGGACTCAAAATAATTCACTAAGAAGGGCATTAATTTCTGCTGATGGTAACTGATACACAGGCAATAAACCTGGGTAACATGAGAGAGACTGTTGGGAGGGGTTGGGGAGACCTCTCTGAGCCTAGACTTGAAGGGTGACAAAGGGCCTCAGCCAGGGTGACTTGAAGGTGAGAAAAGAAACTAAGATGTCAGAAATGGTTTTGGTATTTAGAAACAGAGAAAAGGTAAATGAGACCAGGACAGGCTGAACCATGACCAAAGGGTCAGCTCCCAGGATGAGGCTGGAGAAACTGACAGGGCCCTGAGCTTGACAGAGGGCCGTGGAGCCACAGCAAGGAGTCACGCTTTTGTCCCAGGAAAAACTGAAAGCCAGAGGAGGTCTGAGCGTAAGGACGTAAAAGAAATCTCCCTTCAGATTAGCCTTATTCACAGAAGTCATCTAATTCTGAGCCTGTGATCCTGCCTCCATCCTACAGTTTTCGTTTTTCCTTCAGGGAGGACTGGGATCTATTTAAAATTCTAATTCCCACCAGACACTCCCTCCAAATCAGAACTGCCACACACAGACACACAGCCAATTTGGCTAATCATTTCAGGGGTTAGTGTTGCTCACGCTCAGAGTTTCCGATCTAGTCTCTCATCTCCATGTTACAAGTGGGCTCCCTCAGGCCCAGACAGAAGCTGTTTATGAGAAGGTCTGAGCTGAGTGAAGAGAACTGGGTATAACTGAATAATGAAATGAGAGGCTGAAGGGCAAGGGGGCCAAGTTTGTCCTTACTGCCCATCCCATTTAAGACCAGGAACATCTGTCATGTATCTGAGCAAAAGAAACTTTTCTTTCAAGATTGGGTCAAACTGATACCAAGCAGGTAATTCTTTATTATACGACTGCAGTAAAATATTTTAAAAATACAGAATTGCAAATATATATCCACTGGTACAAAAAACATTGTAAGGGGTCAGCTTGGAAATAAGATCTGACCAATCTTTTTCATCATGAATAGAGAGGCTCTGTTGGAAGGTTTCAGGTCAATCCAGCCCATCCTTCCACATTTGCACAGAAAAGTCAAAAAGGGACCTGAGGGAAACATCTTCATATCATCTCACAGCTCATTTTTTCACTGATCAGAGAAAATGGAGAGGACAGACC
Organism: Madoqua kirkii; assembly: GCA_006408675.1. NCBI lineage: Eukaryota > Metazoa > Chordata > Mammalia > Artiodactyla > Bovidae > Madoqua > Madoqua kirkii. The sequence continues at coordinate 29,751 of SJYC01062080.1, forward strand.
ATTAGACTAACCAGTTAAACTAGCTGTTTTTTTTTCTTCTTCTTTGGAAAGAATGAAGCATTTTATTTTGTTGGTTTTATCGTGTTAAATGTTCTTTTATTTTCCCATTTCTTAAAGAAATGCCTTTAATTTCACAAGATCTAATGTCATATCTCCGTTGTTCTCTGGTAAGGGGCTGAGACCAGAAATATCCATTTGTGTGTGCACATATCAACACATATACACAATTCGTGTCTTTGGTAAAACCACAGCTGAAAATATGTCTGTTTCATTACACGATGTCCCATACATAAAACCCTCAAAGATGTATTTCTCTTTGAATCAGAGAAAGAGAGGGGAGGTTATCTTTGCTTATTAACTTTTTTCAGCTTCCTCATTTCTAATTTTTAATTATTTTAATTGGAGGGTAATACTTTATAATATTGTGATGGCTTTTGCCATACATCAACATGAACTGGATGTGTGTCTCCCCCATCCTGAACCCTCTTCCACCTTCCTCCTCACCAGATCTCTCTGGGTTGTTCCAGAGCTCTGGCTTTGGGTGCCCTGCTTCCTGCATCGAACTTGCACTGATCATTCTATTTTACATATGGTAATATGCATGTTTCAATGCTATTCTCTCAAATCATCCCACCCTCGCCTTCTCCCACTGAGTCCAAAAGTCTGTTCTTTACACCTGTGTCTCCCTTGGTTGCCCTGCATGTAGGATCGCTGGTACCATCTTTCTGAATTCCATATATACGCATTAATATACAGTATTTGTCTTTCTCTTTCTGACTTTTTTCACTCTGTATAATAGGCTCTAGGTTCATCTACCTCATTAGAACTGATAAACCAGGTGACACTTTTGCTAAGTATGGCACAAAATAGTCCAATATGATTTACTACTTACCAAAGAAAATTTCAAATGTATGAGATGAAGGGAAGAAAGCACTCAGGCAAGGAATAAATCTGAAAAAAATTTGAAAATAAATTCTGAATTATTTTTAATGTAAAAATCTGGTGTCAAAGTGTAAAAAAACACTGAGAATAATCCTATTTAGAAAAGGATGAAAAGAGCAGAATACTGGAAATTAAAAAAGCTTATTTCTGAAGTTAAAAATGATTACAAAAACGGAATGAATTAAGACCTATTCCAAGCCACAAAAAGCACCAGACATAAAGAAAGGAGAAAGTGTGAATCCAGTATTTAAAAAAAGTGTTCCTTTAAAAATGCTACCCAACAGTGATACAGTGCATGAGAATCTGCCTGACAATGCAGGGGACATGGGTTCTATCCCTGGTTCAGGAAGATCCCACAAGTACAAGCAACTAAGCCTGTGCACAACTACTGAGCCTGTGCTTTAGAACCTGGGAGCCACAACTCCTGAGCGCATGGCACAGCCCAGCCAAAAAATTTCATTAAAAAATAAAAAGCTACCACAGAGTGTCACCCTACAGTCACTCATTTCTTGCCCCAGGTCTCTTCTTCCCTGACCTCTGTCTCATGATAGGACAAAAGAAGGGGTCACTCACAACTCAGTGAATCAAGCCCCTGCCCCAAGCTCAACAGGGTTTGCAAATGAAAGTCATCTTCTGCCACAAGTAATAAATAAAGACACAAGCCTTATAGACAGGAGTTTTGAAATTCTCATCCTCCTGTGTATAACTAAAATAATTATCTGTATCCAAACAACTGGCCACACCTGGATGGGGCTTACCCCTCTGTTCACCTATCTCCCTATTTCATCTGAGTCTCGGTGTCTCTTTCTCCCCCTCTGCTCTCCTGCTGTTCCTATTTCTTCCCTCAGACGTGTCCTGTCCCAGGCTGCTGCATGCAATTCGTTCCCCCTCCAAATGCTCTCTCTCTCCAATCTTCCTGAGTCTTTCAAAAATCCATACCTATGTCTGCCTCTTTCTTCCCCCATTTCGGCTCCCTCACTGCGCTCCAGATTACTCCCCTCCTCTCGCTGTGACTCTTCCTGCCTCCTCACTCTCTGGCAGGCCATGTGGCTATGCTTCCTTCCAGCCCTTTCTTCCTCTGCTCCTTACCTTTTTTTTGTGCCAGCACCATAATAAAACCGGCCACCTCATATTGAGACTTGACCCCATGTGGCGGGACTCCAACCGGCTGAAAACACAACCCCGCACTCTAATCCAAGAGACCTGGACTCAAACTAGGCCAAAATCCAGTTAGGGACACTCCACCTCTGACGTCCCTCATCGCCCTTCGCCTCCCCGCTCCCATCACTGAGACAGGGCAGTTCTCCCCATGCTGTTTTCTAATCCCTGGAGATCTGGCTTTCTAATTTAACACTTCTCTATTTTACTCACTTGGCTATTTCCACGGCTGTTCCTCTTTGACTTGACTATCCCTCTGCAAGTCCCTCAGCCATTCTCATTGTTCCCATTGGTTGTTCCTGATGCTTTTCCCCTCGGTTTCAGTTCTCTCTCAGTCCTTCTGACTCTGCTTCCCCTGATCCTCCTGCCTCCTGAATTTCCTGAGTGGGCGACAGAACGGGAAGACCCCGGACCGGAAAAGCACCTTTCCGACCGAGTTGAATTGGGCATGGAACAGCACTGGCTATCACATGGCTGGCCCAGGTCACCTACCCTATGCGGGGTGAGGGGACGGGCTGACAGGAAAGGGGGCTGCTGCGGGGCAGAAGGAGCGGCCTCAGGAGACGCGAGGACAGAGGGGCTGGGAGGGAGGGGGCTCAGGAGCGGGGCAGCCTCTCCGGAATCCCGGGACCAGGGAGAGGGCGCGGCCTCTCAGGGAGCCGGGGCGACCGAGAAGGCGGCGCGGCGGGCGCGACTCCAACTCGCGAGAGAGGGCTTTACTTGACCAGGCCAGAGGCCAAAAAGGGTTTTATGCAGGAAAATATCGCCAGAGGCGGTGTCTACGCGCACGGAGGACCGAAACCGCCTCAGCAACACTTAAAACCCAAACGAAAAGATAACTGGGCCGCAACGGCAGCGGCAGCGTTTTTTCCGGCCGAGCACCGGCTGCCACAGTTTTCAGGTCGCTGGCAATTCCCACACCATCAGGACGAGTGAGCGGGGGCGGAGGTGGGGGTTGGAGGGGTGGCGAGCTCTGCAAACTTACTCCAGAAGGAAGCTTAGGCGCCGCTCGGGGACCTCGTCTCCGCGTTCTCAAACTTCCGGCTCCGTGTAAAAGGGCCTGTGGTCTCAGAGCCGCGGCTTCGGGCTTCCGGCCAGGGGCGGGGCGAGCACCCGCTCTTCGCGCTGTTCCTGGGCGGGGCGGGGCGCGGAGGGGGCGGGGCCTGTTACCTTGACAGCATTAAGTTACCGTCTGCAACACAGCTCAGGTAAAAGCTTCAAGTTATGTGGGAAGCCAAGATATTTCCTCTTAAGACTAAAAGGGTTTATTCTCAATAAAAAGCTGTTTTTCACAGCATGGTGTCCTTAGATCTACTAGTGAGGCTGAAGCAATTCAGGGATCTGGGAACTTGGGCAGTTTTAGGAAACAAGAATGGGACGAGTCTCTATATTACAAACACACAACTCTCCCTGGGAAAACAGCAAACTCAGAATACTGCTCAGCTCAACAAACTCAGGGTCAGTACCTGGGTGTCTGAGATGGAGGACTTAAGGGATGGGATCATTTGGGTCAATAACCACAGCCTTAAAAAGAGCAAGACACTTTAAATGATTATAAACTGCTTTATTGTTTCTTCTATCCAATGTGTTTTCATTATTTCCCTTTCTAAACCTTATATGCGGAGTACATCATGAGAAACGCTGGGCTGGAAGAAGCACAAGCTGGAATCAAGATTCCCAGGAGAAATATTAACAACCTCAGATATGCACATGACACCACCATTATGGCAGAAAGTGAAGAGGAACTAAAAAGCCTCTTGATGAAAGTGAAAGAGGAGACTGAAAAACCTGGCTTAAAGCTCAACATTCAGAAAACGAAGATCATGGCATCTGGTCCCATCACTTCATGGGAAATAGATGGGGAAACCGTGGAAACAGTCTCAGACTTTATTTTGGGGGGCTCCAAAATCACTGCAGATGATGACTGCAGCCATGAAATTAAAAGATGCTTACACCTTGGAAGAAAAGTTATGACCAACCAAGAGATAATACTGAAAAGCAGAGACATTACTTTGCCCACTAAAGTCCATCTAGTCAAGGTTATGGTTTTTCCCGTGGTCATGTATGGATGTGAGAGTTGGACTGAGAAAAGGCAGAGCGCTGAAAAATTGATGTTTTTGAAATGTAGTGTTGGAGAAGACTCTTGAGAGCCTCTTGGACTGCAAGGAGATCCAACCAGTCCATTCTGAAGGAGATCAGCCCTTGGTGTTATTTGGAAGGAATGATGCTAAAGCTGAAACTCGAGTACTCTGGCCACCTCATGCAAAGAATTGACTCATTGGAAAAGACTCTGATGCTGGGAGGGATTGGACGCAGGAGGAGAAGCGGCGATAGAAGATGAGATGGCTGGATGGCATCACTGACTCGATGGACCTGAGTCTGAGTGAACTCCGGGAGTTGGTGATGGACAGGGAGGTCTGGCGTGCTGCGATTCATGGGGTCCCAAAGAGTCGGACACGGCTCAGTGACTGAACTGAACTGAACTGGATACTGTGAAAGGATTACCATAGTAAGTTTACCTAGCATCCATAATTTCCTATAGATAACCTAAAAAGGGAAAGCAAAATAGAAGAAAAAACCTTTTTTTTTTCTTTTGATGAGAACTGCATTATTCTTTAAAATACTCTATTCTATACCTTGGAGGAAGTGCTTAGTCACTGAGCTGTGTCGGATTCCTTGCAACTCCATGGACCATAGCCTGACAGGCTCCTCTGTCCGTGGGACTCTCCAGGCAAGAATACTTGAGTGGGTTGCCATGCCCTCCTCCAAGTAATCTTCCCAACCCAGGGGTCAGCCCCAGGTTTGTGCATTGCAGGCGAATTCTTTACTGTCTGAGCCACCAGGGAACCCTGACTATTAAGTAACTTTCCCAAAAACTTGTTTAGGAAAGTACACTAAACTAAATAATATCAATAATGTAACTTCAAGTTGATTATACGTTCAGTATGAACATAACTAGAATTTTTCACTATTTGCAAGTTGTAATATATTTTAGGACTTTATTTTCTAAAGCTATGACAAATGAAATTTGTCAGCATATTAAAAAAGGAGAGACATTATTTTGCTCACAAAGGTCTGTATAGTAAAGTTATGGTTTTTCCAGTAGTCATGTATGGATATTAGAGCTGGACCATACAGAAGGCTGAGTGGTAAAGAACTGATGCTTTTGAACTGTGGTGTTGGAGAAGACTCTTGAGAGTCCCTTGGACTGCAAGATCAAACCAGTCAATCCTAAGGGAGATCAATCCTGAATATTCACTGGAAGGGTTGATGTTGAAGCTGAAGCTCCAATACTTTGGTCATGTGATGTGAAGAGCCAACTCATCAGAAGAGACCCTGATGCTGGGAAAGATTGAAAGCAGGAGAAGAAGGGGAAGACAGAGAATGAGATGGCTGAATGGCATCATCAACTCAATGGACATGAATTTCAGCAAGCTCTGGGAGATGGTGAAGGACAGGGAAGGCTGGCATGCTGCTGTCCATAGGGTTGCAAAGAGTGGGACATGACTGTCCAAATGAACAACAACGTTCTCTCAAATGTGTGTTAAAAAGTCTGAAAAATAGTTTTCCGAAGATTTGGGATTTATGGATGAGCACCATACACCCATCAAATCATGGAATCTAATCAACATTTTCAGAACCTTCAAAAATGGCAGATTACACATTATTTTCCAAAACACGTCAAAATATCTCAGTCTTAGCAATATCTTCTTAGATGCCCTTCTAGTAGCCAAGTCTCACGCTTAGGTTTGTTTCAGAGCAGCCTGTTTGATTCGAAACCTCATGGGCATTCTTTTCCTTATTCAGTTCAGTTCACTCACTCAGACCTGTCCAACTCTTTGAGACCCCATGAATCGCAGCACGCCAGGCCTCCCTGTCCATCACAGACTCCCGGAGTTCACTCAAACTCATGTCCATCGAGTCGGTGACGCCATCCAGCCATTTCATCCTCTGTCATCCCCTTCTTCTCCTGCCCCCAATCACAGCTCTTTGTTCAGCTGAGTAGTGAGAACAGTACAGGTGGGACTGGAAAAATATTCCACAAATTCTTCCACTGCTTTGCCTCGTCCTAAATACACAAGGAAGAATGTAATATATGTATCTAACACCCTACTGAGTCAAAAGTAAAGGACAGAAAACAGAAAATTGGGTATCTTTTAAAATTTGGCATTCACTTTTACACATAATTAAGCTCTGATGCTGGGAGGCATTGGGGGCAAAAGGAGAAGGGGATGACAGAGGATGAGATGGCCGGATGGCATCACCAACTCGATGGACGTGAGTCTGAGTGAACTCTGGGAGTTGGTGATGCACAGGGAGGCCTGGTGTGCTGCGATTCATGGGGTCGCAAAGAGACACGACTGAGCAACTGAACTGAACTGAACTAAAGCTCTGGGAAAACTTCTGATGTAACATGAAATGGGCAGATCATTGGAAGAAAGGGTCATTTTAAATTCGTGATGCCACATCGTGTCTGTGTCAACAGGGCTTGAAGATCATGCGAGGAGAACAGGCCTCCCAAGAGACACATAGGGACAAATGCAAAATACTCAAGAGGAGATCCCAACGGCCAAAGAGCAGCTATCCTCACCCAGGGAGAACAGGTTCTTCTAGGTCTCCAGCATCATGTCCCTGTACAAGGCCCTCTAAACAGGGTCCAAGCATTCTCACTTCTGAAAGAATTCAATCAGCACATCCTTGAAGGTTAACCATCCCTGAAATGAGAATATATTTCACCAATGGATCATGGGAAGAGTTCTTATCTTCATATAAACTGAAAAGATGATGAGAGGGGTAAGGATTGATTCGGATATGTTCTGAAAGAGTTGTGTTAAGGTATTTCAAGGGCATCCCCGGTGGCTCAGAATCTAAAGAATCTACCTGCAGTACAGGAGGCCTGGGTTCAATCCCTGGGTCAGGAAGATCTCCTGGAGAAGGGAATGGCTACCCATGCCAATATTCTTGTCTGGAGAATTCCGTGGACAGAGGAACTGGTGGGCTACATTCCATGAGGTGACAAAGAGTTGAACAGAAGTAACCAGAGAAACTAACACACATTGTGTCCTTTAAATTCTTATGTATTTTCATAAAAGATTTTTATATCTTCCAATAAATTTGTATTTTTCACTTTTTGTGAAGAATCCATGAAAAATAGTTAATAACAAAAGGTTGTCTGTGCAGAAGTCTCAGATACTATGCTCTCGACACTGAGAGATATTCAATACCTAAATGAGTTATACTCTTGAGTAGTGGCTTCAGAGATGACAAAGTCCAGCAATGGTTTTAAAGAAAAATCAAAATCATCGATCATAATAATGACAGAAATAGCAATGACTGAAAGTGTTTGAATACTTTAAGTCAAGAAGCTAAGCAATGACACTTATGGCTCAAAGAAATCAAGGAAAGTTTTGAACATCTCCATGAAACTCAAAGTACAACATTCCAAAATTTATAATATGCAGTAAAGCATATTAAAAAGCAGAGACATTACTTTGGCAACAAAGGTCCGTCTAGTCAAGGCTATGGTTTTCCAGTGGTCATGTATGAATGTGAGATTTGGACTATAAAGAAAGCTGAGCACTGAAGAATTGATGCTTTTGAACTGTGGTGTTGGAGAAGACTCTTGAGAATCCCTTGGACTGCAAGGAGATCCAACCAGTCCATCCTAAAGGAGATCAGTCCTGGGTGTTCATTGGTAGGACTGATGCTAAAGCTGAAACTCCAGTACTTTGGCCACCTCATGCGAAGCGCTGACTCAATGAAAAGATCCTGATGTTGGGAAAGATTGAAGGCTGGAGGAGATGGGGACAACAGAGGATGAGATGGTTGGATGGCATCACCAACTCAATGGACATGGGTCTGGGTAGACTCCAGGAGTTGATGATGGACAGGGAGGACTGGCATGCTGTAGTTCATGGGGTCGCAAAGAGTTGTACTGAACTGAACTGAGTGATGGATGTAATAAAAGAGAAGTCTACATGGCTAAGAAAGTTCTCAGGTGGTTCAGTGGTAAACAACATGCTTGCCAATGCAGGACACGCAGGAGATTCAGGTTTGATCCCTGGGTTGGGAAGATCCCGTGAGAAGGAAATGATGACTCACTTAAGTATTCTTTCTTGGGACATCCCATGAACAGAAGAGCCAGATGGGCTACAGTCCATGGGATGCAAAGAGTCAGACAAGACAGAGCACGTACACACACACGTCGTTAAATGGTTATCACAAAAAGGAAAAAAAAAGTCCAATCAGGAAACTATTTTTACATCTCAAGGAAGGAGAAAGAGAACTAACTAAATCCAGCTTTGGCAGAACAAAAGAGTTAAATAAGAAAGATTCAGATCCTGCAAACCCACTCCTGGGCAGAAAACCATAATTCAAAAAGAAAATGCACCCTTATGTTCACTGCAGTACTATTTACAATAGGCAAGGCATGGAAACAATCTAAATGCCCAGCAACAGAGGAATGGATAAAGAAGACATACATATATAGAAGAATATCAGTCGTGTCTGACTCTTTGTGATCCCACAGACTATAAAGAATACTGGAATGGGTAGCCTTTCCCTTCTCCAGGGGATCTTTCCAACCCAAGGATCAAACCCAGGTCTCCTGCATTGCAGGCAGGTTCTTTACCAACTGAGCTTATCAGGGAAGCCCTAATGAAATATTAAATTCTGCATTAAAAAAAAAAAAAAAAAAGAAAGACTGCCATTTGCAGCTACATGAATGGAATTCGAGATCATCATACTAAGTGAATAAGCCAGACAAAGACAAATTATCACTTATATGTGAAATTAAAAAAAAAAAAAAGATCCAGTTGAACTTACATACAAAACAGAAACAGATCCAGAAACGTAGAAAACAAACACAGAAGTGACCAAAGCAGAAGGTAGGAGAGAGAAATCAGGATTGGGGATTAATACAGACACACTCCTAGGTATAAAGCAGATACCCAACAAGGACCTACTACACAGCACAGGGAACTATACTTCATAGTTTGGAATAGCCTATAAGGGAAAAGGATGTGTCAAACAATATATATAAATAAAACTGAATCACTTTGCTCTATACCCAAAATTAACTGAACATTGTAAATCAACAACTTCAATAAAAAATTTCTAAGTAATAATACCTACAAATTATATATCATAAAATAAACAGGTAAGTTGGTAGAAACATACTATCTAATCCTTAATCATAAAGCCAATAAAAATGTGAACCAAATGATAACTAGAAAGATTCAAGCAGTAATTGAAATCCTCAAACTAAGAAAAACCTAGGATCAGATGCCATCTGTGAAATTATACTAAACCTTTACAAAAGAAGTACCTCTAATCCTGCCAAAAATATTACAAAGAGTTAAGATGCAACACTGACAAAGTCACTGAATGAAGCCAACAAGATTCTGAAATCGACCCCCAAAACATAAAAGAACAAAAAAGTAAAATCCAATACTCCCTGATGAATATTGACACAAGATCCTTAAAAAAAACACCAGCACACCAACTTCAACACTACATTAAAAAGATCTGAATTCATGACCAAGTGAATTTTACTCATATAAAGCAAAGAGGACTCAACAAACAACAATCAATTTATACATCACATTAACAGAATAAAGGGAAAAACAACAGATGACCACCTCAACTGATACAGAAGAAAAGCACCTTGCAAAATTCAACAACCTTTAAATATATATATACACAAACTAGAAAAAATAAAGTTATCTCAAAGTAAATGATACCGTGTATGAAAAGAGCACACCTAACATTGTGCTCAGTGGTGAAAGACTGAAAACTTTTCCTCTGAGATCGGAAAGAAGGGAAGGACGCGCACTCTGCATCACTGTTCAACAAAGGACTGAAACCCCAAACCAGAGCAATGAGACAAGAAAAAGAAATCAAAGCTTCCCAAAGTGAAGACCTTCTTTCTGAGAGGACAAGGTCTTTTATGTATAAACTGTAAAGACTCCACACAGACACAAAAAAACTCCTGCCACATCAAATAACAATTTTAGCAACCTGGCAGGATACAAAAGTCAACATGCAAATCAGCTGCATTTCTGTACACAATGAACAATGTCAAAAGAAAATCACAATTTCATTTACTATTATATTAGAAAATGGATGAAATATTTAGGAATAATTCACAAAGGAGAACAGAAAACTACTTAACCACTTCTAAAAGAAATCTAAAATAAACAAATCTAGTAGTCATGGACTGGAAATCTCAGTACTCTTTAAATTTGTAAGTTACCCAAAGTGTTCCACAGATTTAATGACTTCATTATGAAAATTACAATAGAAGTGTTTGCAGAATATAAAAAAAACTTGCCCAGAAGTAATAGAGAATCTCAAGGGACCATAAACTGCAAAAATACTCTTCAGTAAGTAGAAAGATGTTGAGGTCCTTTAATGGACCGGAACCTGGTGGTCCAGAGACTACCGATAAGAAAGTAAAGGAGAGAGAAAGAGGCTGATATTCCTTGGTTTACGCAGAAAGCCAACAAAGTCCCCGACACGGCCTTGCTCTGTTCAGAGGCCTGAGGCTCCCTCTCGATGGGCTGAAGGCACAGCAGGCCTCTCTTCTTGGAACACAGAATTCCTGACAGATCCAAAACAGCACACAGGAAGCCTCCTGTTAACAGGAAGAAGAAAGATGAAGGCCACCCTTTTTAAACTTTCAAGCCATATCACAATATAATCCAGATGGTGTAGTACTGCCATAAAAACGGATTTATACACCAAGGGAATAGAAAAGAATGTTCAGAAATAAACATTTGCACATATTTAAAATCTAATGACAAGGATGCTAAGAACCTGTGGAAAAGGCAGTTGCCGTAACAAATGGTGAATCTATGGGTTAAACAATGAAGAGGAAACCTCACTTGCATCAAAAGTAAAAACATCTCTGTGCCAAACCACAAAATGAACACAATGAAAAGACAAAATCTGAAGAATGAAGGCAATTAATCTGAATTTCCAACTCTCATATTTAGATTCATGTCACAGTTTCAAACAGATCTTGGAATAGCACACCCTTTATCAATGATACCTGACTCTGAACTTTCCATCCTATTTCCAATCAAGATTTTGAAGTCAGTGCCTCACTCACTGAGCTTCAATTACCTTAGAACAAGTTTCCCTTTTTAGGTCTACTTCCAGATTTTACCAGGGACTATACATGTTAATCAGAGAAGGCAATGGCACCCAACTCCAGTACTTTTGCCTGGAAAATCCCATGGATGGAGGAGCCTGGTAGGCTGCAGTCCATGGGGTCGCTAAGAGTAGGACAGGACTGAGCTACTTCACTTTCACTTTTCACTTTCATGCATTGGAGAAGGAAATGGCAACCCACTCCAGTGTTCTTGCCTGGAGAATCCCTCGGACGGGGGAGCGTGGTGGGCTGCCGTCTAAGGGGTCGCACAGTCGGACACGATTGAAGCGACTTAGCAGCAGCAGCAGTGCATGTTAATACCTGACTTCCACCCATAGCTTCTTAATCCTGATTGACAGAGGGCAGACTGCACGTCCAGAAGGACCCGAGGCAATCCCTGCTGCCCAACAGCACTGAGACCCCTTCTCATACCTGTGGGTGTGAAGCCCTGCCCAGGACGGTGCCCTCCACACAAGGTCCAGGCCACTGGGTCATGGGAAGACGGGATCTAAGTGGAGACGACAGGCCCTGAGGGAAGTTCCCTGGTGAGTGTGCATGTACAGGTGTCAGGAAGGATACTTCAGAGTCAGAGATGATTAGTAACTCCAAAGAAGGGATTTCAGGAAAGACAGACTGAGAATCAACGGACAGTATGATTCTGCCTGAGAAAGACCCATTCGTTTCTTTCCTTTTTTCCTCCTCTTCCCAGCTTCTTCCTCAGACAATCTAAGTTTTTAGAAGTTGATCTGGCAAATGGAAAACAGGCTGCTTAAGGCTTAGAATCAACATTCCCCCTTCGTTTGCCACAACCACAAAAACAGGAAGATCTCACTATGTGGAACAGTCCTTTGGTGTTCACTGCCTCAGGTGGGATGCTGTTTCTGCCCTATTTCTTCCCTCACACCCTCTCCTGCCCACCTCTGCAAGTTGTTCTCCTCTTGCTGCTCTTCTCCCCACCCCCAGCCTTCTAATTGTCCGAAACATCTATACATCTGTCTCTTTCTCCAACTCTGCTCCCTCTCTGCCTTCTAGTCACACCCCTTCTCTCCCTGTTACACTCCCACTCTGGGGCACTGCAGGTGTCTAGGCTCCCTTCCTTCTCTTCTAGTCAACACCTATCCCTGTTTCTCTCCTAGGATCACCCCTGTCAGCCCTCCTACCGCAGACGCGGGGCCCCTGTCTCCTTATCTCCAACTCCTGGAGATCCCACGCCTTTGTCCATTTCTCTTTCACCCACCCGCTACTTTGAGGGCTAGCTCTATTTCATTTTAACATCCCTTTGCAAGTGCCTCTGCCACGCTGGGCGACCCCGTCGGTTCTCTCATTGTTCTCCACTTCTGAGTTTGCCTTTCACTCTCACTGCTTCTTCTGATCCCCCTCGCCCACGTATCTACAGAAATGAGTAAATGAAACGCCCGCCTTTCAAAAGAGCACATTTTCCAACGAGACGGACTCGTGAC
>SJYC01062081.1:0-12073 GCA_006408675.1 Madoqua kirkii
GCATTTGCCCCACTGATTACATTTGCTTTCTCTGCATTATGAATTCCTTGATGATGTGACTAATGAGACTTGTATTGAAGCACTGGTCACATATATTACATTTACATCCTTTCTCTCATGTACAGGTTACCTTATGGTCCCCTTAAGATTTACTGCACTCTAAATGTATGGCTTCTTCCCAGTATGATTTGTTTTCACGATTTGTAAGGTTTGAATGCCTTCTAAAACACTGGCCACAATCACTACATGGAGAAGATCTCAGAATTCATTACATGATGGTTAGTTAGCTCTGAACTCAGAATCCAAAGCTTTGCCACACCCACCGTTATTTGTGCAGTTTTCCTAGTTTGACTTTTCTGAAGGTCAAAAGCATGATATACTTTACTGCATTTGTAAGGTTTCACTCCAGTATGGATTCAGTGATCACCTGCTAAACGATTCCTGTGACTGAAGGCTTTAACATATAAATTATATTTATGTGGTTTTGCCTAATGTGCAATGAAATCTTTGCCACACTAATTATATTTATATGATTTCTCTCTAGTATGAGTTCTCTGAGTGACTGAACTGCATTGCGTTTCAGATGCTTTTGTTGACCATGATAGCTACTCCATTACTGAGTCTTAAATCCAGACTGTTGTCTAAAAGCCTTGACACATACATTACATCAACATAGCTTCTATGTATTAGAGTATGAATTTTCTCATGAAGCCTAAATGGAAACACCTGACAAATGCCTCACCACAATGACTACATTTGTAAGGTCTTGCGCGTATGGTTCACCTGATGTCTTTTTAGGCCTGAATGCTACCTGGTGCATTTGCCCCACTGATTACATTTGCTTTCTCTGCATTATGAATTCCCTGATGGTGTGACTAATGAGACTTGTATTGAAGTACTGGTCACTTACATTACATTTACATCCTTTCTCTTATATAAAGTTTCCTTGTGGTCCCCTTAAGATTTACTGCACTCTAAATGTGTGGCTTCTTTCCAGTATGATTTGTTTTCATGATTTGTAAGGTTTGAATGCCTTCTAAAACACTGGCCACAATCACTACATGTTCATTACATGACAGTTAGTTAGTTCTGAACTCAGAATCCAAAGCTTTGCCACATCCACGTTATTTGTGCAGTTTTCCTACAGTTTGACTTTTCTGAAGGTCAAAAGGATGATAAACTTTATGACATTTATTACATCTGTTAGGATTCACTCCAGTATGGATTCACTGATTACCTGCAAAATGATTCCTGTGACTAAAGGCTTTGACATATAAATTGCATTTATGTGGTTTTGCCTAATTTGCAATGAAAGCTTTCCCACACTAATTATATTTGTATGATTCCTCTCTAATATGAGTTCTCTGATGAATTAGAAGGCCAGAAATCTGACTAAAGGCTTTGTAACACATGCTACATTTCTAATTCTCTCCAGTATTAATTCTCTGATGACTTCCAAGGTTTGCATTTTGAGTAAAGCACCAGCCACAAATATCACATTTATATGGTTTCTCGCCAGTATGAATTCTGTGATGAACTCTAAGGTGTGCATTTTGACTAAAGGCTTTGCCACACACATCACATTTATATAGCTTCTCTCCAGTATGAATTCTCCAATGAACCATAAGATAAAACCTGTAACAGAAGTCTTTATCACATAAATTACATTTATACGATTTCTTTTCTGTATGAACTGCCTGATGCTTGTTTAGAGCTGAACGTGCATTGAAATCTTGGTCACACATTACATTTGTAAGTCTTCTCTCTAGTATGAATTCTCTGAAGAATTTCAAAGCTGGCATTTTGAGTAAAGCACTGGCCACAAACATCACATTTATACGGTTTCTCTCCAAGATGAATTCTCCAATGAACTAGAAGGCTTGCAGTCTGACTACAGGCCTTGCCACATATGTCACATTTGTATGGTTTCTCTCCAGTATGAATTCTCTGCTGAATTGCAACCTTGGCATTGGGACTAAAGGCCTTGCAACATACATCACATTTATAGGGTTTCTTTTCAGCATGAACTCTCTGATGAATTCCAAGGTGTGAATATTGATCAAAGCATTAAAGATGGAAAGAAAAATACTTCACAAATTCATTCAGTCTCTGCCTCATTCTGATGCAGAAGGAATAATACAATATGAAAATATCTATTACTTTTAAATAACTAATAAACAAAGACCATAGGGGTAGAAAATAGGAAATTGGATATTTCAAAAGGTTGAAATCAGCGTTATAAATACTTAAGCTCAGGAAAAACTCCTTGTGTATCATGTAGTGGGCAAATCACCTGAAGAAAGGACGTTTAAATTCCTAATGCCAATCATGAAGCTTTTCATGTGTGAGTCAACAAGGCTTTGACCTCAGTCATGAAAAATGGCCTACGAAGATGCTTACTCCTTGGAGGAAAAGTTATGACCAACCTAGATAGCATATTCAAAAGCAGAGACATTACTTTGCCGACTAAGGTCCGTCTAGTCAAGGCTATGGTTTTTCCTGTGGTCATGTATGGATGTGAGAGTTGGACTGTGAAGAAGGCTGAGCACCGAAGAATTGATGCTTTTGAACTGTGGTGTTGGAGAAGACTCTTGAGAGTCCCTTGGACTGCAAGGAGATCCAACCAGTCCATTCTGAAGGAGATCAACCCTGGGATTTCTTTGGAAGGAATGATGCTAAAGCTGAAACTCCAGTACTTTGGCCACCTCATTCGAAGAGTTGACTCATTGAAAAAGACTCTGATGCTGGGAAGGATTGGGGGCAGGAAGAGAAGGAGACAACCGAGGATGAGATGGCTGGATGGCCTCACAGACTCGATGGACGTGAGTCTGAGCAAACTCCAGGAGATGGTGATGGACAGAGAGGCCTGGCGTGCTGCGATTCATGGGGTCGCAAAGCGTTGGACACAACTGAGCGACTGAACTGAACTGAACTGAACTGAACTGAACTGAACTGAACTGAAGAGGCATAGAGAGAAAATGCAGAGACACACCCCCAGGGCAGATCCCAAACTTCAGAGGCAAGTTATCCTTTCCCACAGAGAGCACATTTCTGAGGGTCTCCAACATCACATCCCTGTAAAAGGCCCTCTGAACAGGGTTCAGGCATTCCCATTCCTCAGGAGTGAATTTGATGGCCACATCCTTGAAGGTCAACTGTCCCTGAAATGAAAATACATTTCCCCAATAGGCCCTGAGCAGAATTTTTACTTTCACACAAAAGGAGCAGAGGAAAAATTGGTAAGGATCATTTCAGTAGAAATAATATTCTGATAAATCCATGGAAAGCTATTTGGAGTAAATTCTTGGTCTCTAATTTCCTACTTTAAATATTTTTTCCAAAGTGAATAATGAATCAAAATTAGTAAAGTTGGGACATCCCTGGTGGTCCAGTGGTTAAGGATATGCAGGTTAATCCCTGCATTTCCACTGCAGGGATTTTAGGTTCCATTCCTCCTCAGGAACCAATATCCTCCTGCAAGATGCAACTTGAAACCAAGAAGAAAAGACAAAAGTATCAGTAAACTTGATTTCATGGTTTAAATAGACAATGGAAAGAATTATTTTTAATGGAAAGAATTTTAAAAAAAGAAAAAAAAAGAAACTGAAAAGGAAGAAAAAAGATGCAACAGACAATGATATGAAACACCATCTAGTCCTGAGATCTCTTTCTGAACTTTCCATTCCCTAACACTAAGAATTTGAAGGAGGTCCTCGTATAGTTTTAAAGGTACTATAAAAAGTCAGAACTGATTTCCCGTTTAGTTGCTTTTCCAGATTTTTCAGGTACTGGGCATGTTAATAACTGACTTCCAGATACAGTTTCTTTACCGTGGTTGACAGAGTGTAGACAGTGCATCCAGATGGGCCCTCAGCAATCTCTGCTGCCCAACAACACTGAGACCACAGCCCCAACCCGTGGGTGTGAAGTCATGCCTAGGACGGCGCCCAGGGGAGCCTCCCCACAAGGTGCAGGTCACTGGGTCATGGGGAGACGGGATCTAAGAGGAGATGACAAGCACTAAGAGAAGGTCCCAGGTGAATGTGAATAGAAAGGTGTCAGGTAGGATACTTCAGCGTCAGAATGATTAGTTAGCACAGAGAAGGACATTTCAATAAGAACAGACTGAGAATAAATTTATAATATGACTTTACCTGAGAAAAAGCCATCCCTGACTTCTTTTCTTTCTTCTTCCTCATCTTTTGAGCTTTTCCCTCAGGTATCATGAGTCTTTAGAGGTCTATCATGCAAGTTGAAAAAATGTTGCTTAATGCTTACAATTAACACATTCCCTTCCCGTGCCCTGACCACGCACACAGGGAAGACCTCACCGTGTGGAACAGACAGTCCTCTACTGCCCACTGTCATAGGAGGGACTCAGGACAGTAAACACCCACACTGAGAAAAAAGAGTTTTCACATACTTTCTTCAACCATACGTCCCTCCAGATGAGGTCACACACACAGCAGCACTGGGGACCTCAGCTGACCCACTAATTCCCTTGAGGTCATAGACCAGGCCCTAGTCCACCCTCATGCAGAGTGGAGCACCTCAGCATTCAGGAGTGAAGGACACAAAAGTCCTGATCTCAAGGCTCGATGCACTGGGGCCCCTTAAAAAAAAAAAAAAACTCTGGGAATCAGCCCCACCCAGACTTTCTGAAGGGAAATCTCTAATCAGGGTACAAAGGTATTTGTAAAATGCCTCACTGCCATAATTTACAGCCTGGATGAGCACCACTCGAGAAGTCAAGCCCTGCATACTCCCCACTTTTCCAGTTTTATTGAGGTTGAAGTGACTAATGAAACAGGTATATGTACATATAACACGCACAATGTGATGATATGACATACGCACAGTGTGAAATATTTATCACAGTCCAGTAATCAAAATGGGCTTCTGTGGTGGCTAAGTAGCAAACAATTTGCCTGCCAGTGCAGGACCCGCCTCAAAAAGATCTCCTAGAGAAGGAAATGGCAACCGCACCAGTATTCTTGCTGGGAAAACCCATGGACAGAGGGGCCTGGCGGGCCACAGTCCACTGGGTAGCAAAAGAGTTGCACATGACTTAGCAACTCAAAACACACATCAACTCTCAGTTCCCATGTTGCGTGTGTGTGTGTGTGTGTGTGTGTGTGTGTGTGTGTGTGTGTGGTGAGACACAGATTTCCTCTTTCAGCAAATTTCAAGCTGTAGTAACAAAGTAAGATTAACTATAGTCAGCAAGCTGCACAGACCTCCCCGGAACATACTCATTTTACATCTGAAAGTCTCTACCTTTGGACCAAGATCTCCCATATATCTTCACCATGTCCCATTTCCAGATAACCACCATCCTACTGGCTGGTACTACTAAGTGTCACTTCTTCATACTCCACATGTAAGCCAGCACATACGTGTTTTCCTCAGTCTCGATTCACTTAGAATAATGTTCTCTACATTCATCCAAGTTGTCTTAAGTGACAAAAGTCTACATTTTTATGGCTGAATAATATGTCCATATGTGTGTGTGTGTGTGTGTGTGTGTGTGTGCGTGTTTGTACATAACTTACCTGGGCCCTTGGGGTCTTTAATTAATAGAAATAATTAACAGACCAGAGGACAAATTCAGGCAAGGATTTATTGGGGCTCCGGCCGCAATAAGAGCAAGAAAAAATAGGTTTCCCTGCTGGTTTCCAACAGGTGGGAGTGGGAGGTAGGCCAGTCCCCTAAATGGCATGGGGGGGGGGTTGGTGGCTTGGGCAGGATGGAAGCTGAGGTGACCTGCCCCTCCCCCACTCCCTTTGGGGCTGCTGTGGGCACAGATCATGGGCACAGCCGCGCTTTTGCTTCCGGACCCGCAGCAATAGCGGCTGGTCTGTGGCCTTTTCTTATCGTTCAGAATTGCCCCGACTGCACCTGTGGGTGACTACAGCGTCTTTGCTCGCTTCCAGTGTCTTTGTGTTCTGTTGCCCAAGGAGACATTTGCGCAGGAGCAAGCCCTGCAGTAAAGGGCCTCAGGTCCAGCCTGTCTCACGTGCTGCGTGCTCAGACCCTTCAGTTGTGTCCTGCTTTCTGTGACGCTGTGGACCTTAGCCCGCCAGGGCCCTCGGTCCATGGGACTCTCCAGGCAGGAATACTGGAGTGGGCTGCCATGGCTCCCTTCAGGGCATCTTCCCAACCCCGGGATCAGAACTTCGTCTCTTATGTGTCCTGTAGGGACAGGTGGTTCTTTACCAACAGTACTACCTGGGAAGCCTCTCACACACACGTTTTTATAATTAACTTGTCAACAAACATTCAGGTTATTTCTACAACAAATGATTGTTGTGGATAAAGAAATATTGGTTATACAAATGCACGTAACTCGCTCAAAGCACTGATTTTTCACAGGACATTCCTGGTGGTCACGGGAATTCCAGGTTAAGAATCTGCCTTGTAACAAAGAGAATTCATGTTCAATCCTTCGTACTATTTACATTCCCATGTACTATTTACATTCCCACCGTGCATTCACAAGAGTTCCTGTTTACCTGTATTGTGCAGGTATGTGGCACATGCACAGGATTTGGAAAGACATGGAGAGAACCCCACTGCACTGGCAGCAAGAAATAGCAGCTGCATCATCTCCAGAATAAGCCTTTGTACTCCAGATTGCTATGGAGCTGATGGGCCTCGGAGTCTAGAACAGTCCTCTCCCATGCCCGTGAGCTAAGTCGCTTCAGTCATGTCTGACTCTTTACGACCCTATGGTCTGTAGTCCACCGGACTCCTCTGCCATGGAGTAGGTTGCCATGCCCTCCTCCCGACTCAGGGATCAAACCCGCGTCTCTTACTCCTGCACCACCAGGAGTAGAAATTCTCTGGCGGTGCAGTGGCAAATAATCTACCTGCCAGTGCACAGGACCCGGGCTTGATCCCTGGTCTGAGAGGATACCACGTACCTCAGAGCAACTAAGCCCGTGCTACACAAGTACTGAGCCTGTGCTCTAAAGCCTGTGCTCTGCAACAGGAGTAGCTACAGCAGTGAGAAGCCTGCACGCAAGTAGCTAGGAAGTCGCTTCTGCTTGCTGCAACTAGAGAAATCCCACGTACAGCAAAAAAATAAATAAATAAATAAAAAGGCTCAGCACAGCCCAAAAAACAAAAAGGCATTTGAGTCCTCTGGACTGACCCAAAAAAGCATCAAAATGCCAGTCTCCAACCATACCCCAACCAAGTTTATGTGGAGAAGTCATAGCTTGATTGCTGCAAAAAGAGAAAGAAGCCAGCAGATGAAGACTTAGCAGAGCCAAAACTAAAGTTTAAAGATTATTAATGAGAGAAAAAACCCTTTTAATTAGAAATGCATTCTTCGTTATAAAAGTTTCTGTTCCATGCTTATGATGGCAAAACTTCAAACACTTATGAGAAAAAATCTTGTTTACATTATAATATATAATACTTAAGCCAATACTTCAATGTAGTGGAATGTCAAATTACTATATGATCACTTGATGGTAAATAGGCAGATTACTTCTTGTTGAAAAACTGTAATATATTTTCTATCATTTCTTTGTTGTCTGTTTCTGAAAGACCTGTCAGTTATGGGCAACAAAGCACACTGTAAAATATAAAGTCTTGAAATGACACTAGAATGTATTTTCACCAAAATTATCAACTTGGCACTATTTATAAATATTTCTATGTGTATTATCTGACTGAATTCAAGTCCTAAAGGAACTGTCTTGCTTTACATTTACAGGGCACCTACTATGTTCTCTGTCATTGTCTATGTGCATTTTAATGTTACAAGTGTCAAAATAACGCACTCACTTATGTATTTGTTAGTGTAAGGCAGGAAAGAAATGTAAATTAAACGTTAAATCTGGGTCATAACATGTAGATAGAAAAACTAACAGTGAAGAAAAAGTATTGAAAAAAAAAAGAAATAGGAAGGCAGGATTTAAGAGATTAGCACTGAAACATATATATGACCATAGGTAAAAGAGCCAGTGGGAGTTTGATGGATGAGCGAGTTCTCTGGGACAATCTGGAGGAAAACGGTGGTGACAAAAGTGGGCTCAGGAGGGAGGGGACATATGTACGCCTATGGCATATTCATGTTGATGTATAGCAATAACCATCACAGTATTGTTAAAAATAAAAAAGGTCAAAAATTTGATATATTTTATTGCATTCTCTACATGTGGAAGTTTTCACTGCAGAATGGATTCTCAGATGATCTGCAACATCATTCCTTGTGACTGAAGGGTTTGCCACATTACTTTCTCTTCTGTATGAACTGCCTAATAGTTAATGCTGAACATGCACTAGAAACTCTGCCACATTCGTTTCACTTGTATCTTTTCTATGCAGTATGAATTCTCTGAATTATAAGGCCTGAACACTGACTAAAGGCTTTGTCACACTCACGACATTTGCACTAAAATGTTTCTCACAACTGTCACATTTCTAATGTTTCTCTCTAGTATGAATTCTCTGATGGTTTCTAAGTTCGTCATTTCAAATAAAGCACCGGCCATATACATCATATTTATATGGTTCCTCTCCTGTCCAAACTGCCTGATGATGAGTTATGGATGACTGTTCCTAAATGGTTTGTCACAATTTTTATATTTGTAAGGTTCTCTCCAGTATGAACTCTCTGATGAACTGCAAGGCTTGCATTTACACTGAAAGCCCTGCCACATATGCCCCATTTCTATGGTTTCTCTCCAGTATGAACTCTCTGATGAGCATCAAGGTATCCAGTACAACTAAATGCCTTGCCACACACATCACATTTATAAGGTTTCTCTCCTGCATGAATTCTCTGATAAAGTCCAAGTTTTGCCATCTGATTAAAGGCCTTGCCACATACTCACATGTATATAGTTTCTCTCCAGTATGAATTCTCCGATGAACTGCAAGTCTTGAAGTTTCACTAAAGCCTTTGCCACATACATAACATTTATAAGATTTCTCTCCAGTATGAATTCTCTGATGAAGTACAAGGTTTGCAGTTTGACTAAAGGCTCTGCTACATACATCACATTTATATACTTTCTCTCCTGTATGGAATCTCTGATGAACTGCAAGCTCTGCAGCTTCATTAAAGCCCTTGCCACATACATCACATTTATATTGCTTCTTTCCAGTATGTACTCTCAAATGAACAGCAAGATGTGAAGTTACTCTGAAAGTCTTGCCACACAGATTACATTTATATGGTTTCACTCCAGTATGAAGATTCTGATGAACAGTAAGGTGTGCAGTATGACTAAATGCCTTGTCACATACATTGCATTAGTATGGCTTCTCTCCAGTATGAATTCTCCGATGAAGTGCAAGTTTTGTAGTTTGATTAAAGCCCTTGCCACATACGTCACATTTATGTGGTTTCTCTCCTGGATGAAGCCTCCGCTAATTAGCAAGGTATCTAGTACGAGTAAATGCCTTGCCATATACATCACATTTATATGGTTTCTCTCCAGTATGAATTCTCTGATGAACGGCAAGGTTTCTAGTTGTACTAAAGGCCTTGCCACACACATCACATTTATATCGTTTCTCTCCAGTATGCATTCTCCAATGAACTGCAAGGCTTGAATTTTCAATAAAGCCTTTGCCACATACATCACATTTATATGGTTTCTCTCCCATATGAGTTTGCTGATGAACTTCAAGTTGTGAGTTCTGAGTAAAGCATAGGCTACATACATCACATTTATATGGTTTCTCTCCAGTATGATATCTCCAATGAATTACAAATTTTGCAGCTTGATTAAAGGCCTTGCCATATATATCACATTTATATGGTTTCTCTCCAGTATGAATTTTCTCATGAATTGCAAGTTTTGCAGTTTGAATGAAAGTCTTGCTACATACATCACATTTATATGGTTTCTTTCCAGTAGGAAGTCTCTGATGAACTATATGGCTTGCATTTTGACTAAAGGCCTTTCCAGAAACATCACATTTATATAGTTTCACTCCAGTATCAGTTCTCTGATGGTTCTCAAGTTGTGTACTTTAAAGCAGTGACCACACACATCACATTTATATGGTTTCTCTCCAGTGTGAATATTATGATGAACTACAGGGTTTCCAATTTGAATAAAAGCCTTGTCACATACATCACATTTATGTGGTTTCTCTCCAGTATGAATTCTCCAATGAACTGCACGTTTTGTAGTTTGATTAAAAGCCTTGCCACACACGTCGCATTTATATGGTTTCCCTTCTGTATGGATTCTTTGATGTCCAGTGATTTCTGAGTTCTAAAGAAAGGTTATGTCACACTCATTACATTTGTAAGGTCTTTTGTTTTTTGTTTCATGGTCTAGTAACAGTTCTGAAGGATGCTTAACAGCATTCTCATCTTTATGAGAAAAGCCTTTGCAGACATTACAAGTTCTCTGAGGTGGTAAACCTGAGGCGCTGACGTCTGTCACAACTTGACTACACTCAAAAATTGTCGCTTCAGATTGTATCATCTGCAACTCATCCTGAAAGCTTGATCTGTGCCTTTCAAAAGGTCCATTTCCTGCATCACTTCTACTATGATGATCTCTTCCATCAGTGAGGCTTTTGTTATGGGATGTAGACAATCCTTTGGCATTTCTTTCATCATCTGTCCGCAGACAATCGAAGTCATCTATATTTTCCTGGATCTTCCTGAGGTGAAAATCTTTGCTTTCAAGGCTTTCAGCTCTTCCAAACATCACTCTTTGAAAAATCTCCCCTTTACTACTGTTTGCTTTTGCCTGTAATTTCTTCATCATATGTATATGAGACATATCTACAAGACAAAGAACCGCAGGTATTGTATTAGTTACAATCCATGATAAATTATTTCCAGTTGAACACATGATATTATACCAAAAGTCATATCCATCCTGAACAGAATTATGAATCTTCACAATGATGATCTTAAAACTACAGAAAAATAAATGAATAGAACTCATTAAAAAGAGTGAAGTAATTCAAATTAATTTTAAGATAGTATAGTTTCAAACACAATCAGAAAACATTCATTTTATGCAAACTCATGTCAGTTCACAAAGAAAACATATTTTCCCACGATGACCTCAAAGATCATCCTACTTTGTACTAAACACACAGCTGTCTCATAATTGAGGAGAAACTAGTGGTATATTGTACACACTTTATGTACACTTATACATATTTAAAAGGTAAAGAACATGCAGGACTACAGAGGTGATTCAGTGGTAAACAAGCTGCCTGCCAATGCAAAAGACACGGCACAGGGGGCTACAGTCCCTGGGTAGGAAAGATCCCCTGGAGCAGGAAATCACAACCCAGTGCACTATTCTTGCCTGAAAAAAATTCCATGGATAGGAAAGCTTCGTGGCCTACAGTCCATGAGATGAGATCATGAAGACTCAGACAGAACTGAGAAAATAAGCATCAAATAGGCAATACATTGGAATGGTAAACAATGCAAAAGAAGCATTCTAAAAAATAATGTAAAAAATAAATGGCAGTTAGTAACTGTTCCACAAATATTGCATTGAGAAAATAAAGAATTCTGTAAACTATATATATCCCCCCTCCTGCGTATATGGCTTGTGAGAACTTAGTTCCATGACCATGGATTAAATCCAGGCTCACTGCAGTGAAACTAATGAATCCAACCCACTGGACTGTCAGGGAATTCCCTAAAATAATTTTAAAAATAAAAAAATAAACACTTTTCCAATTACCTCTTAGAAAGGTAAGAGCCCTGGTGCGCAATGCAGGATCCGGATGGGAATCATCTGCGGCCTGTGCACATTCCTGGGGCGAGGCCCCACACTCGAACCTGAGGAGCCTGTCTGATGGGGGAGAACCGACTAACCAAAGGAGTATGTGTATACACACCACACACCCTGTGAGCATGTGACACATGTGTACACTGTGAAATATTTATCACAATCCACGAACCAACACATCCATCACCTCCAAATTCCCATGTTCTGTGTGTGGTGAAAACACCGATGACGTACTCTCCTGACAGATTCCCAGCATGCAGTAACAGAACAGGATTAACTATAGTCAGCATGCTGCGCATACCTCTCCAGGACGCACTCATTTCACAACTCAAAGTCTG